>OZ030013.1:41052500-41290000 GCA_964023405.1 Apodemus agrarius
AGCAATTTTATGTATGTTATAGCCACAAGTAACTTCTACAAAATGCTAGTACAACTTCCTGACCGAATCACTTAATCTTTCTTTTTCATCGTTTTAGTTTACTAAAACTTCTTCTTTAATTTCCTAAAAGAATCTAATTTGTTGCCTTTTCTCTTCTCCCAAGGCCAAAGCCCTCCCTTTTCCAAGATATATTCTCCCATTTGAGCATGAAAGAAGATGATTTTTCTGAATTGCTCAATTACTTTGCACACTTGATTTCATTGCTCTTTTTTTTACCTTACCTCAAATATCTAATCGTAGAATAATGTACAATCAATCTTCTCTCATACTAGGTGCTTAAAATCGCTCAGCTTTGGGAATGATATTATAAATTGATGTTTCTAACCTCTGATTGTACTTCAAGGCTGCATACCAATTGTTTTTCTAGCCAATACTTATTTTATTTTTAAATATCCAACTATTCTTATATTCCTTAGCTAGCTTAAACTTTTACCTTTGTGAAGTTGCCTGGAAGTCTATGGAGCTGTATAAAATATATATCGTATTCTGTCACACACTGGAAATGTGAATCCATGTTTGTAATCTATATCACATTCAACAATAATTCTTCCCATGTAGACTCAGGGGACAGACCTGCCAGTCACTCATTTCTGATCCTATCATCTCTCATCACTTAAACCATATTTAATAGTTTACTTTTCCACTAATGTCTCATATATTACAATATTTGTTTTTCTAGTATTGGAAACTTCTTTTCAATTTACACACTGAAATACAAAAGAAAAAATAAACTTTCTAAATATTGCTTTTGTCTCCAGCTATTGCCGAGAGTTATTTCTTCTCCTCTCAGCTACCTGCCTTGTCCAGATAGAGATGAATCAGCCCATTTCTATCTGTCAGCTCACAATTATTAAAAATCTTCCTTATAGCTGGCTCTGTGCTTTGTGCACAGATACTTGAAAAAATAAGATCGACTGAGCTCTACTTTCTTTGTACTTGAAGCTCCATTTCTTGCCTCTCATTTAGTCATCAGCCCGCTAACATATGCTGCTATTCTCAAAAAGAAAAATACACTGCTTCAGCCTCTCGGTCTCCTTGCCACATCCAATAGGTTTTCAATTTTTCTCGTCTTCTTATTCATTTGTATGCTGTTCTTAAGTATTTTATATGAACCCCATCTCTGACTTACCATTCTTCAAATTATGTTCCTGTATTTTGAAATTGCATTTGTCAGAGTATTTCACAGACCCTCTTTTCCAGCTCATCAATTAAGAGAGGGCATTGCTATTATTGATTTATTATTTATTATTTTCCTCAGTCTGTTCTTTCCCCATAACCACATAGCTTCAACAATTAGCTAGCCAAAATCCTATACTAAAGCTATGATAATGGTCTACACTTTGGTTGTCCAGATTGACTGTATTCTAAATGATTTCACATAAATTAGTGCCATCTTCTCATCTGGATGGTACTCGTGACCCCTCTAGCAGATTTAACAAGAAAAGCTCATTTTTTCTTTCTTTTTTATTTTCATTTTTTTCTGACTTGAATATTGTTTCTGTTTTACACGAAGCAAAACACTGCGGACCACATGCCTTTTGTGTTGTCTCCTAATCAGCACAGCTTTGTCATCACAATGTTGGGGCAGAGGTCATATTTGAACACGACAGAATAGGATTTAAAAGTTTAAGCAGTTAGATATTACTCTTCAGAGAAAAATCAGAATGTTAACTTGAAAAAAAAAACTTGTGTTGCCTAATCCCCAACTATTTTATCCTTATAATCTCTGTGCATGGTAATTGTCTTATTCTCCTGAAGCCCCTTATTTGGGCTGCCTGACGCTATGCGTATTTTTCTTCATGTTAATATCTGCAAATTCTGTTTGTGTGTGGTGGCATGTTTGTGTAAAATGCCTTTCTTTCTACCTACTTTGTGTTCTATTCATTGATAAGTTACTATTTTCACACCTTGATTGTTTGGAGGATGAAGTGACACAATGGATATGATATTTTAATGCTTAAATAAGAGAATCCTAATTTACCCTTCCATTATACCATATGCAGATGTCACACCCTATTTGCATTTCAATATTTGTTCTGTTGCTAATGAAACATACATGACCGTCTACATTCTACAAATGGTAGGTTCCCCTGTATCTAGGATGATACTTACTATAATTAACATTTAGTTTTACCTCGACTGTAGAGCTGGCCACTACTCATATCATACTGAATGTTCTCAGAGTCTAAAAGACCATGTTTCTCCTTACTTCTCAGAAAAAATTTCGAAGAAATTTTAAAGTTAAAGTTTGAAACAGTGCATGATGTTGGAAGGTGTTATAAAAAGAGATTTAGTATTCTTCTGAAGTCAAATGACAATCAGATTTAATGCTCTCTGGCATTTGAACTCAGCAAAAGGGAATGGATGGCCTTCATTCATTGTACAGTCACTTTGACTTTGTCCTACAGAAAATGTAATGCTTCCTCTATGCAAGTGCTGGCTCATATGCTTGTCTTAATGCCTGGAGTAATTAATGACCCCAAAACCATGACTTTTAAGTTCCTTACCATTCTGTGTTTCACTGATACTTTGAAGCCAAAGTAACTTCTTTGCCATCCCCTGGTTTATGTAGATGCAACACACATGAAGATACTAAGTCAGAGAAGAATATTCCACTATTTGTTATTTTTTGGTTTTAATGTAAGAAAAAGACTTTTAGAGGTATTAACTGTTCTTCATTACTACATAACTTCATAACATGGAAATCTAAAAATGCTAATTGCCTTCTAATTTCATCAAAAGAATGTTATGTTGATTTTAAATTTCTTTCTGCAGTGAATTTTTCTAACCAAGTTATAACACTCAATCTACACTCTTCTTATGGAAATGCAGAGGGACCTTTAAGTATAAGAGGAGAGGAGAGATATTGCTGTCATACAAAAGAAATCCTGCGCCAACAAAAGGCTGAACATATAAATCATTGTTATGAAAAATACCTTTCAACTTAGTTATATTCAATCTGCCACTCATAATTTCTCTCTTCCTAGTAAGAGATGGCTTGAATTTGATTTTAATGTTGTTTTTTCCATGCTTCTCCTCATTTTACATCTGTTCCGACTCTTCCTTTCAATCATTTCCTTTGTGATTGCTTAGCTTCATGCTTCCTCTATTTTGTTAGGGTGTAATGTAATGTACTCAAGGTTTATATTGGCAGGCCCATGCAGCTAGTTAGCTCTTAGGCTAGCTTTCATCTCAAATGCGCAGGGAGAAGGCCACCGTGCAGGCGAGAATGCAGGCAGCAGAAAATGGAGACAGAGGAGAAGAAAGAAAATCCATTTATATTTTTGAAGTGGCTAATATTCCTTGTTGCAGAAGTTATTCTAAAAGAGAATACCTCTCTACAGATGAGTACTAGCAGCTGTGTCATCTGCAGAACAAGATACCTGTTTCAAATCATGCCACTTGGATTACTTTTAATGGTGTGATATCTGTTGCCTGTTTACTTACATTCAGTAAAGTATCCTCAGGTCTGCTGGCTTCATTAGTTCCCATTTACTCTGCTTTTGGCTCACCTTGCGTTTTGCTTCTGACAAGTTACTAATGGGCCTCAGGAAGGCATCTGTTCAGAAAATCTTTTCTACCCAATGCTCTTAAATTGTGCCAAGTTGTTTGGTCATCATATTAGAGCCAATGGAGGACAAGAATCACATTTTACTCCACCATTTTAGATTGCTGTCTAATAATTCTGTAATAATATATATTAAACTACTCTGTATGCATAGAGAGAAGAGACTTTATTTTTATTCTACTCATTAAGAACTTCCTTGTGTTTGCCTGGATTGTGTGAGCAATAGAATATCAAATTCTACCTGTTTATATGAACAGTAATTATATATTCTGTGCGACAGAAAGCACTCGGCAGGACTCCGAGGAAGGCTGTTAGTCATTTCATCATTCTGTGCAGCATTGATCTTGCTGACTGCACAGAGCACTAATAGAACAAGTTAATGGAGTTTATTCTGTCACAAATGCTGCCAGTTAAAGAAGATGATTGCCATGTATGGAAATCCAGACTCTCTGGCTTTTGCCTAGAGATATATAGAAATGGTAAATCTGTTATCACCTAGTGGAAATGTGTAAACACTGACTTCCTGAAGAAAGTTCATGTGGACCTTACAATTTACACATAAAGGTTAGGGAAATTTTGCACAATGTGTGTCTTTAAAACTATATTGAAACAGAGCAGCTGAGTTTTCATTAACTAAGTATACAATAACATAATGATAATTATTCTCCTTCCTGAAAGCCAAATTATCTTAAATAGAAAGACGGAAATTTCTCATTTTAGGAGCTAGATGCAAACCCAATTGTGAAGTTTAATAAGTAACTTGCTAGCTTGGATTGATGTTGATAAAGATGTAAAAATGAAATGCTGTTTTCCAAGCTACTAAATTGCATGTTATTCATTCTAAAATATGAAGCTGATTGTAAGATTCAATGCTAATCAGACTGAATTAATAGTAGTCCTGTAATAAACCTTCATTTTCTCAATAGTCATGAAAATCCAAGTAAATGAAAACTAAGAAGATGTAACCATTCAGAAAATGAATTTATTATCTTTGCTTTTAGCTTAAAATATTTCTTTGAATGATCAATAAAACTACCTAATTAATATAATGTGTATGGACTTGAAGGGTTTTTTTTTAAAGATATGGATTCCTATTTACACAGTCTAATGAAGCTTATCAAAAATGAAAGGTAGATATGACTTTTATCACTGTAGAACAAAGACACAAATTGAGACTTATACATTATATCACTCTTCTAATTTAACATTTCCAAGGAAGACTACAGTTTATAGCTTTTTTTCATGATGTCACAACTTAGCTGAAATTATCACCAAAAAAACAAATCTCAAATCCGGAAAAATTTAAGTCTTTCTACCAGAGCTTTTAAATACTTGTTTATTCAAATTTCTGCAAATTAATATTAGATTAATAATTAACATGTGGTATCACTATGTATACAGAATTTGCAAGAATATTTCACTTACAAAAAGCATACAATCTGATAGATGTATAAATTTAAAGATTTAAATTTAAATTTAAAGATTTAATTCTTTATAAAATTTTATGGATGAGAAACCAGCTGTAGAGCTGTACCTACTAAGATTTAGAACTTGTAATTATCTAAGGGCAGAAAGTAATTTCATTACACAATTTGGTGATTTTAATAACACCCGTTAACATACTAATTTGTGGGCTGTTCTCCTTCTATCTTCATTCAGCTCAGTGTAAATTAAATTTTATATTCATCAATTTAGAAACAACATTTAAATAATTCATGCCTTAAATGAGGTATATATTAAGGAGTGTGATAATGGATTTGAATTTGGAGAATATGTAAGCCATTTAATAAGGTTAAAAAACTCACATCGCACTTCTAATTCTCACATTTACTTAATACTCTTGTATTAAGTTATTACTTGAAAATCACTGGGAGCCGCCAAAACATGCAAAATGGACGAAACAACCAAGGATTTAAAGTACCCATCATCAAGGGAATGTACAGAGGCCAAGTTAACACTACTCATAGCTTTTTATCTGAAATTAGTATTGATTCCTATGCTTACCTGTGTGTGAGAATATAAAATAAAAATTAAGCATTGACTAAGAAACTAAAGAGAACAATGGAGACCTGTGTAGGTAGGAATAAAATTTTGGATTACAGCTTCTCAAGGAACTAGTAGGAAAAGTAATTCCTGGAAAAGTGTGGAATTACTGGAATATGATGACTATGTTAAATATAGCAAATTGCCTCCATTATTCTATAATCTTTGATGCCATATGTCCTTCTGTTGCCCATTTCTGTTTGTATTGGCATTTCTGAGTTCTATTCCCAGAGTTCCATTCTGGGGTTCCAACGGCATGCAAAATCAGGAACAGAAAGGTAAGGCATGTGGAATTTGTGGGGCTAAGAAACAAAGCTTTTGGGACTGTATGAAAAAATAAATACACGGGTTTCTTGGAGCTTTTGTTTGCTCAGGAAATGTAATTTATGACAATGAAAAGCCAAGCAAAGAACAAACAACACCTTATTGTGGAACAGTAAAGGCCCCAAATCCAGAGATAAACACAGGAAAGCTAACGTAACTCAAGCATTCATCATAAAGTCAAGAAATGCTTATTTCAGCAGAGTTCACAGATGTCTCAATAGATTCTACTGGAAAAGTGATTTAAACAAAAATTAAAAGGAAGTTGCATCCGTGAACTCTTCCTAACATGGCTACCTATGAGCTAAGCAAAGACGGCAGTAGGCATTGTAACATAGACTGGGGAAAACTCAGGATTTCCCTAAAAGAACTACAGGCAACTAAGCAGTGCTGATATGTACAAGTTATTTACTTTCAACTTCATGGCATATATGTTATGCCTTCCATGTTTTTGTTTTTAAGAGATTCCTGTCTTGGTAAACATGTGTGTCTATATCTATCTGTATCTCTTGTACTTTTTCTTTGGCTCTTTATCCTCTTTTTGATTATTTTGTTCTATTCTGATTTAATTGGTATTGGCTCATTTCTTTTATTTTTGTCCCTAATTTAATGCCTAAGGAGAAACAAGACTCGTGTGGATAAGGATGGGAGGAAAGGAACCAGGAGGAGGAATGGGGAAGGAAAAAGCAATCACGATCTCTTTTCAATGAAAGGAAAGTAAAATACCCCCAATTCAAGATAAAATCTTATCAAAATAAAAAATATATATCATCAAAGAAACTCAATACAGCACATAAAACATAAGCAGTCTCCTTCCCATGCAAACAATTGGACAACAGCACAAACTCCAATGTTTTTTTTTTAAAAAGAACTAAAACCATAAAAAAATCAAATTCAAAAGAAGTACTTATCAATCAGCTTATACTGCTTCATTAAGCAAGTCTCAAGCATGTTAGTGAAAAGAAGTTTCATAATGTGAAATTTTTAATTCAGGATAATTATAGTGAAAACCTATAATAAAAGGCGTATAGAACTGTCTCCAACGTTTAGCAGAAAATTGTTTCATAGTAATACATTTGTCAGAGAAAAGAATAATGGTTAGGATTAGAAAATATTTTTAACTAAGTGCTATGTTCATAAAACCATGTTGAATATAACAAAAGTCATATGCACCTGCATATTTTATTTTAAATATGGATGTATTATCATCAGTCATAATGCTCGATTATATTAAAGACGTTATAGCACAGCAAAGATAAAAAATTGTGAAAAAATTATGAAAGAAAAGTCCAAAATAAGAACCAACAAATCAAAATTACTTTTAAAAAACAGGAACTGCCATTCTGACTGGTGTGAGGTGGAAACTCAAGAGACAACAAGTGCTGGCGAGGACGTGGAGAAAGAGGAACTCTCCTCCACTGTTGGTGGGATTGCAAAATGTTAAAACTGCTCTGGAAATCAGTTTGGCGGTTCCTCAGAAAATTGGGCATGTCACTTCCAGAGGACCCTGGCATACCACTCCTGGGCATATACCCAGAGGATTCCCCTGCATGCAATAAGGACACATGCTCCACTATGTTTATAGCAGCCTTGTTTATAATAGCCAGAAATTGGAAGGAGCCCAAATATCCCTCAAAGGAGGAATGGATACAGAAAATGTGGTATATTTATACAATGGAATACTACTGAGCAATTAAAAATAATGAATTCATGCAATTTGTAGGTAAATGGTTAGATCTGGAAAATATCATCCTAAAGCGAGTTAACCCAACCACAAAAGAATACACATGAAATGCAATCACTGATAAGTGGACATTAATGAGCCCAGAAGCCCTAAATACTCAAGGCACAATTAGCAAGTCAAATGACTCCCAAGATGAAGAAAGGAGAAGACCCTGGGCCTGAAAAGATTGGATCCAGTTTTGTAGATCCAAAACAGAGAAATGGAGGGGGGGGATGATTGGGGAATAGTTGGCGGGGGGGGGGGAGAGAGGACTTATGGGATGTATGGTGTGGGGGAACTGGGAAAGAGGAAAGCCTTTGGAATGTAAATAAAGAATATAGAAAATTAAAAAAACAGGAACTGCAAAACAATGAAGAAAACATTGAAGTAGATTTTGAAATAGAAAGCAGTATTTTTCCTTTGTAGAAAACTTATAAAAGTAATAAATCACAGGAGAATTGGATCACTGTAAGAGCCAAGCTTGCCAACAAGAAAAAAGAGTTCTACCTCAACTTACCACAGCAACATATCTTACAGAAGCAATGTATCTTACATAAATATCTTACAACATATTATAAATAAAACCACACATTGCAAATAAATATGAATTAAAATATTACAATTACTGTGGTGCAAAGCTATCAATTTTATACAGAAATGTATAAATGTATTAGTCTAAATTCAATAAATAAATATGTGAAACTAATTTAAAATTTGAAAGTGATAAATTATTTTAAAAATTTGCAGGAATAAAGAGAAAGTGATGAAAATATGCAATTCTAAAGAATTTTCCAAAATTCAACTTTTATTTTCTGTGACTCATCATGAACTTGGATCGGCTAAAGATTACTCATAAGGTAATTGCTTAGTGTGGTATTTAACTTTCAATAAAAAATATTCTAAATTTTGGCATTTAAAGACTATATTTTGTTATTTATTTATATGAATGTGAGTGGATTTGTGTGTATGTGCACATTTTTAGGGATAGTAATTTATGCTAGAAAAGGCTTTGGAGACCCTGGATCTGGAGTTAGGGGAGGGTAACTCATTAAATGTGGACGCTAGGGGCCCAAATCTAGTTATTTGAAAGAGTAGTATTTTAACCACTATATCTCAAATACTGAGCATAAAATCGTTTAGAAAAACCTTTCATAAAAAATAGGAAAAATTGAGAAATGAAAAAAATAACTGTTTGAACCCAAAGACACAATGATGAACCTGATATATACATGTAACATGAAAACTAATGATAGAATAATCAAGGGAATGAAAATAAATATGGTCGCTTAAATGTTAATATATGGAATGAAAAAAAATGTTACCCAAAATATACATAATCATAGTGTAAACAAATAGTATGTGTGTATATATATATATATATATACACATATATATATATATATATAAAGAACGTATATATATGTGTATATGTATGTATATATGTATGTATGTATATAAGTATGTATGTATATATGTGTGTGTATATATATATATATGTGTATACACACACACACACACACACACACACACACATATATATATATATATATATATATATATATAGAGAGAGAGACAGAAAGAGAGAGAGATGATGCATAGAGATAGAAATATGTCACTGTCTTAGTCAGGGTTTCTATTCCTGCACAAACATCATGACCAAGAAGCAAGTTGGGAACAAAAGGGTTTATTCAGCTTAGTTTCCAAATTGCTGTTGATCAACAAAGTAATTCGGGACTGGAACTCAAGCAGGTCAGGAATCAGGAGCTGATGCAGAGGTCATGAAGGGATGTTATTTACTGGCTTGCTTCCCTTGGATTGCTCTGGGTTCTTATAGAACCCAGAGATTGCACCACTGACAATGGGTCCTCCCTCTTTGATCACTAATTGAGAAAATGCCTTATAGCTGGATCTCATGGAGGCATTTCTTCACCTGAAGCTCCTTTCTCTATGATAACTCCAGCCTATGTTAAATTGACACACAAAACCAGCCCGTACAATCACCAATTTAAAGTCAGACACAGACATCTTCTCAAGCATTTGCAGTCTATGCTGTGATTAAAATGATACAGCAGTGCAGTGGAAATAGTGCTATACATTGAGGCCACAGGAAAAAGTAACTGGATATCTCTTGATTAATAGAGAACATGGAATGAATGATAGGTATCCATGCTCAAACTTCATCTATCACAGAAAGATTGGAAACCTAAATTAGAAAATTAAATCAGTGAAATGCCATCAGTACCTTAGTATGTGTGTTTGTGATAATTGTTGGTTAAAGATGTCTTGAACACAACCAAGAATGAAGTAATGGTAAAGGAGAATTATACACATTGTTTGGGAGTCTCAAACTCTCTGAATAATTCCAAGAATTAGCATGCATTAAAATAAAAAAGTTTCTACACAGAAATGTAAATCACATGTATAGACCCAGTATACCATATAAGCAGAATATTTTGTTTGTGATTATATGACAAAAATTTTAAAATTATATATGACTGTAGAGGAATTTTAATCAAGCTACATGGCTTTTTCTGGGAAGGATCACATCTAGAGACCTTCTACGTCTATATGATCCACCACAATGCAGACACAGCCTGGGTTATAGTATAAAATGAATGGAATACAGACAAGCTCTTAGTACGCAACTTTAATCCCCAACAATGAAAGTAAGGTTAGACGATAGAAGGATGCAACCGTGTTTGAAAGTGACTTCTAATTGGGTTGGATGCAGAGCATAGTGGAGTTCAGTTGAGTTCAAGCCAATTAAGTTGAGTCTGTTCGTTCAGTTGGGAGTCAGTGCAGTGAGTACAGTGTGGAGTTGAGTTTGTTCCTGAGTCCATGTAGTTTAGTCCAGGTTAGCAGAGGCAGTTGAAACCAGAGAAGAAGAAAAAGGGAGAAGAAGAAGATTAGAACAAATTGCCAGAATTAGTTTAAGGCCAAGCAGAGCAAGTCAGTGAGAAGCTATGGCAAGCTCAGCTGAATCAGTCAGCTTGGAGAGGAGTTTCAGCTGGAACATCTTAGTTGAAGAGCTAGACAGTCATAGAAAGAACTGAAAACAGTAAGTTTATTCAGCAGTAAGTCTCCAAGAGGACAATTCCACCAGGCCACTTAAAAGTTATAATTACATAAGACTAGATATGATTATATAAAGGAACTCAAAATATTAAACACCAAAAGTGCAGATATCATTAATGGACAAATACACTGTGTGTATATATATATATATATATATATATATATATATATATATATATAGCTATAGAAATAAAAATGTCCTTCAACGGAGGAATGGATACAAAAAATGTGGTATATTTACACTATGGAGTACTACTTAGCTATTTAAAATAATAAATTCATGAAATTCTTAGGCAAATGGGTAGAACTGGAAAATGTCATCCTGAATGAGTTGACCTAATCAAAAAAGAATACGAACACATATGGTATGCACTCACTGATAAGTGGATATTAGTCCAAAAGCTCAGAATACCCAAGACACAATTCACACATCAAATGATGCCCAAGAAGAAGGAAGGAGAGGCCCCTTGTCCTGGAAAGGCTCAATGCAGCAGTATAGGGGAATACCAGGACAGGGAAGCAGGAGCGGGTGGTTGGGGAACAAGGTGAGGAAAGAGGGCTTATGGGATTTTCTGGGAGGGGGAAACCAGAAAAGGGGAAATCATTTAAAATGTAAAAAAGAATATATATAATTAAAAAAATGATCATTTCAAAATCTGTTCAACAACCTTGTGTATTTCCTATTAAATCAGAATGAGTCTTGAGATAAAAACAAAAGGTAAAAATGTGGGTGAAAATGCAATGAAAACGAGCCCTCACTCAACTTATATAAATATTAATTAGTTCACTTAGTTCAATAATCAGTATGGAGTTTGCTTATATAATTATAAATAATTAGAAGTAGAAATTTCAGATGAACAATCTGTGACACATCTGAGTATATACCCTAAGAAATCAAAGCCAGCTTGCTGTCCAAGTACCTGCAAAACCACCTTCATTGATTCATTATCAATGATATCCAGAATAAGTAGCCGAGATGTCTATCAAAGTATGAATGGGAAAAAATGTGGTTTGCTTGCACATCAAAATTTTATGCAGCAAATATTGTGTAGCAGTTTCCTTTGATAAAGAAATGTTCCATTCTACAGCGAAGCTCTCTAAATAGGATGGTAAACAACTCAAAACAGCTTCAGGAAGTCCATGAAACTGACAAGATTCACTAGGCCCCCTCTCTGTCAGAGGAAGCAATAAAAGCTGAGAGTCCCCCTTAAATAAGCAGAGTTGAGCTGCCAAGAAAACTTTCAGAGGAGCTGAGCTGCAAAGAAAACTCTCAGAGGGGAAAAGCTGCAAAAAAAGACTAGTTGAAGGAAAATCCAGCCAAGCTGCTTGGGAAAGGTTTAGAGCAAGTGCACCACCTGAAAAGTATACTCTGTAATAGGTTAGGCTGCCTGCATGTTGTGCAGTGTGCTCCTGGTTTCCAGATCTGTGAGCTGTGGGGTCCTCGGTGATCCAGCTGTCATTGAGCCATTTCTGCTCTTGTAAGAACCCCTCACCCATACTTACACAAACAACCCCAATAAAACTCATTGTTTCACCAAATTGGAATCAGACCTCCACTGTATCTGTACTTTGGTCTGCCAGGGGTTCCTTGTGTGGCATGGGGTGATGGGTGTGTTGCATCTTCCCCGGGAATGTTTTGTCACACAACAGCCTTAAAAAGAATGAACTTGCGCCTTTGGCAAGGAAGTGTGTAAAGAAAAATATTATCCTATTAAGCAAAAAACTCATATAATTATTTCATATTTGCTTTCTTGTTTGGAATCTGGAAGAGAAGTGAAGGAAGAACTCTTATTTAGAAAAAGGTGGAGAATATGAAAGAGTACTAAACAGACATGGCATGATCCAATCTTGTGACTGTATATCATAATGAGTCCCCTTCCTTTGTATAGTTAAAATACACTAAACACATTGCCTAAAGACTTTAAGTTGGTGATAAAAAAAAAACAGACCCCAAGTAGAAACAGAAAATAAAAGTTCTTAATTCACTACAAAGGTTATCTAATGGCTAATAAGTAATTGAAAGTCAGAACAAGATGTAATTAAACTACTAATGGAATCACTCACCAAGATTAAAAACAACAAAACCATGGTCTGAACAATTCTAGGGACTGAGGGGAAGTAAAAACATAAGGCACTTCCACAGTCATGAGAGAGGTGGACCATTTTGAGGCAATATTTGTCATCACAGGATGAAGTTGCTAATCCTTATATGATATTACATGTATTGTTCACAAAAATCAAATGCTATAAAATTATAATTCATTCTCCTCTCTCTCTCTCTCTCTCTCTCTCTCTCTCTCTCTCACACACACACACACACACACACACACATCCCACACACACACTTATTGAGCAGAAGAATAAAAAAGAAACAAGAAGGGGGAAGAAATCATGATGCTATTCACACCAGCACGCCATGGCTGTTGTTAACTCAATAATATTCCTTGCCTTCAGAAAATTCATAACAACGTTAAGTAGTATAAAAACAGATAATTTTTTTCTGTATAATGTCATGTTATTCATTCAGAGTCTGTTTGGTTTCACTCAAGATTTAGCTCTCACTTAAAAAGCCCTTGTGTAGACATTGGAGTCTTTTAGAAGTGTGTTTATAGCTTGTATTTTTCCCTGCGAAATCTTATATATGATAAAATCATGGAGAAGTGAAATTTTGCTTTTACTTGTTTTTCACTGGAACTGCCTCAGGGTAACAGAACACCCAGGATTACCCACCTGCATTCAAGAACAGTAGAGGTGTTAGTTGAGTATGTGTAATAGTGTGCTCAAAGCTTTCCATGACTGAAAAAGAGACAGAAATATCACTGCTGGAATTCATGGATGGAAACATTAAAACAATTTTTAAAGTACTTACTACTTATTTATTTGATATCTATTTGTTTGCATATTAGATAAAAAAGGACATTTTTTAAAAAGAAAATAGGCTTCTTTTTTGTATAATTTGTTTACTTTTTCTTTATGTGCATTGGTGTTCTGTTTGTGTATATGTCTATTTGAGTGTGCTGAAATTCCCAGAATTGACGTTTTAGATAGTTGTGAGCTGGCATACTGGAAATTGAACTTGGGACCTCTGAAAGAGCAGCTGGTCCCCTTAACTGTAGGAATAATGTTATTCCGCATTGTATGAAGATTCAAATACTGATTTGTCTCTGCTGTATCTGCTTGCAATCCATATTCAGAGAATCTCTGGTCTCAATTTTTGGGTAAATACCCCAGTTGTTTCCTGATGTTTCAATATGAAGAGCTTAAAATTCAGTGATGCCAGGGCTTCAGACTGGCTCATGTATGTTCCTGTTTGGTGACTCAGTCTCTGGGAGGTCCCTGGATTCTGGGTCAGTTGAGACTGCTGGTCTTCCTATTGGGTCTCTCTCCCTTCAGCTTCTTCAATCCTTCCCTTAATTTAATCGTAGGGGTCACTGAATTCAGGCCAACTGATATGCCTTCTGTCTCAGTCAGCTGCTGGTAGGGCTTCTCAGAGGAGAGCCATGCCAGGCTCCTGTCTGTAAGCACATTATAGCATTGATAATAGTGTCAGGCCTTGATACAGCTCCCCCAGGAGATAGATCCCAAGTTGGGCAGTGGGTCTGCCAGGTCAGGCCTCAGTGGAAGATGTGCTTAATACTGGAGACATTTGAGGCCTGAGGGAAAGGGGAAGCCTGGTTGGAGGAAGAGCGCCCTCTCAGAGGCCAGTGGGAAGAGAAATGGAATGAGGAACTGTGGGAGTGGGGATGGAGGGTGACAATGACTGGAATGTAAATGATGATGATGATGATGATGATGATGATGATGATGATGATGGTGATGATGATGATGATGATGATGATGATAATGATGATGATGGTGATGATGATGATGATGATGATGATGATGATGATGATGATGATGGGGAGGGGTGATGCTGTTACCCCTACTTTCTGTTCCCTGTGTTATATAGTCTATGCTGCAACAAGTAATAAAAGCAACTGAAATTTGGTTTGTAAGAAAAAAAACAAAAACAAAAAATATGTCAGTGATGGAACAGAGGAGAATATAGGGCAGACTTCCTCCCAGCTAGGGAAGTAGCAAGAGAGAAAGGAAGTGGGGAAAGAGTTCAAGAAAGACCAGGAGAAAATATGTTGAGGATAAAAAGCCATAATATTCAAGTATCTTGGAGATTTTGGCCAGGAGTCAGTCAGACTTGCATGGAAGATTAAAATAGAGTACTACCACTTGGTTTTTTGTCCTTAAAGCATGATAAATAAATATACTAATCCAGTCTCAATTATTTAGCTGCTGGGTGGATAAGAGGAAAACTATTAAACACTTATTAAAAAGCCACTAACACTTAGCCACTGAGCCATCTTCCCAGACTTGGAAGAACATTTCATAACATAAACATTTTCATTATCTGAATCTCCAAAATATGTGATGTTTAGAGGTCCCAGCAAATGTACCAGATTTATGTGCCACATTAATGAGTACTCAGGAATCCACACACAACTTAGAATACAATTATGGCTTATAATATCATTATTATTTCAAGGAGAAAGATATAAATATCACATGCAGAGGTTGATGCAAAATCTTCAGAAAGTACAGCAAACTCCCTTCATGATTTAGCTTTAGATTACTGCTGAAAAGCAGAGAAATCTACTTGTGCTTAAAAATATGTAACTGGCTTATTGCTATAAACTTTTACTATGGCATGAATATAATGTAATCCTAAGTGAAATTCCAAGATTCTGTTATTTAGAGTAACACATAAACTGGAATTAACGTTCTAATTCATTTCTTTTAAAATGCTTTACCTTATGAAGTCATGATAATTACAAAATAACACAATAATAGCAAAGCTTCCAAAATGAGAGTTAAATGACCCCAGTACTTAAAAGCATAGGGCAGCCGGGATGTTGGGAATGGTAGAATTCTACACCTAGTTTATTATAAATAATTGAAAGAAAAATATAGAAGAAAATGTGAAGATGTTGAGTGGATGGTGTGTAACTGTATGAAAGTTTCTTTACTTAACATATATAGAATGGATAAATACAAGGAAATCTTTGTAAAAAGGTATGGTGATATGATGCAAGACATTTTCCTATCCATTCACATTGAGGCAGTGAGAGGCCAGTGATTGGAGGGGAGAGAGGAGGAGGAACTAAGAGAAGTGAGAGGTGGAAAGAGGGGGAGCCTGGGCATGCATGAAGGAGCAGAGGAGTGTCCTGCAGATCCAGATGGTGTCAGATGTGCTTCTTGCATGCTGAGAGGTTAGAAATATCGAGGTAAAACCTTATCATTGTAATGTGGCATTAGGTAATTGGGAGTTTCATATACATAAGTATATTTGGTTAACTACTCTAGTTTAAGAATCATGCTTTACTGGATACTTGGAAGTAGTAAGTGACAGGAGCTTGGGACCTGTTGAGATTTGGGGCAGAGGCCTGGTGGGTTGGTCCTATATTTTAATCTTTTCCCACTACAGTGATATTGTACTATTGATTTCAAAATATCACTGAAAAAAATAAAATTTCACATTATCCCCAACTTTCAACTTTCATTTTTAACTATTACTAGATATATGTGACCTACATATCCTACATAATGCCTGAAAATACAAGGGCCCTCTCCTTCCTTCTTCTTGGGAGTCATTAGATATGCTAATTGTGTCTTCAGTATTCAGAGATTTTGGGCTAATTAATATCTACTTATCAGTGGTTGCATTCCATGTGTATTTTTTTGTGATTAGGTTAGCTCACTTAGGATGATATTTTCCAGTTCCAACCATTTGCCTAAAAATTTCATGAATTCATTGTTTTTAATTGCTGAGTAGTATTCCATTGTGTAAATATACCACATTTTCTGTATCCATTCCTCCACTGAGGGACATCTTTTTGCCAGCTTCTGGCTATTATAAATAAGGCTGCTATAGAAAATAAAATAAAATAACTAAAGAAAGGAAGAAAGAAAGAAAGAAAGAAAGAAAGAAAGAAAGAAAGAAAGAAAGAAAGAAAGAAAGGAAGGAAGGAAGGAAGGAAGAAAGAAAGAAAGAAAGAAAATAAAGAAAAGACAAAAGATAATTGTAAAAATACATTATATTCCTGTGATGTAACTGTTATCTTAGAGGCTTACTGCTGAATAAGCACACCCTTTCCAGTTCTTTCTGAGCTCTGGCTGGCTGGTTCAACTCAGCTGAAACTGTTCTCCAAGCTGACTGATTCAATCTGGCTTCTCACATGTTCTTCCTGAATTGCTCTGTTTGGCCTCTAACTAACTTTGGTAATTTGTTTTAACCTTCTCTTCTTTCACCTGCCTTGCTGACGTTCACTTAATTGCATGAACTCGCTAGGGAACTCAACCCTACGGCACTGGCTTCCTTGTACAAACTAATTGCAACTTAAGGTGTATACAAAAGGTGCTTCTGTATTTCCAGCCACATCACCCAGACTAGAAAGCCTTTATATATGATCATGGAAGCCATGGTGCTGTATTGAAATTCATATAGAGATGATAAATTCTCCTAAACTTTAAATATCAGGAAACCATAGAGCTAGAATTAAGAAAAAATCACTAGCCAGGCGGTGGTGGTACAGACCTTTTAATCCTAGCACTCAAGAGGCAGAGTCAGGCAGAGCTATGAGGTTGAGGCCAGCCTGGTGTACAGAGTGAATTCTAAGTCAGCCAAAGCTACACAGGGAAACCTTGTTTAGAGTAAACAAAAAAATAACTAGATGTTATTGAAGTTTGAATCTTTGAAATAATAAAATTATTTGATAACATGGGTTTTATGTATTTCTTTCTATTTTCTATTTTAGTAAACTGGCCCCAACTGGTGAAGAAAAATATAGGAAATTTCAATTTTTGCTTTATTAAAAGAGATTCATATTTTTTACTTCTATTATTTTATTTGCAGTTTTTCTTCTGTTAAAAATAATATTAACTACATAAACCTACCCATCTTACATGGTGACAGTATTAAGTAGTATACTCAATGCATATGGTCCGAGGCAAGCAAAGTTGTCTGTTTTCCAAGTGACTCATTTCACATGTCGTAGGAACATCTCTACTTCCACAGTTCTATATCTTAGGAAAACTTTCTTCACTGTTTAATGATTGTAAATGTATTCATATATCACTTTATTCATTGGACACTAAGTATTGTCACTATTATTTTGCCCTAAACTGTGTTTTTCTTGAATATCCTATTTTTGACACATACATACATGAATACATGTGTGTAAGCACACATACACACTTTCTCACAGATACACATATACACAGCATTATTTCATTAAGTGCTTCAATTTTAATGAAATTGAATTCAATAATAGAGTATAAGGACATGAATTGTTAAATTTCAATTTAAACGTGAATTTATCTATGCACTGTCAAAAGTATTGTTCCTGAAAATAGGTCTTTCATAATTAAAAGGAAAAAAGCAGCTGGATCTTGGTTCCAAATTTTGCGTATCCTTCAATTCTTTTTCAATTTGTAACTCTTGATTCTTTGCTTGAAAGCACAGTAGAAACACCTCACACATTTATAGGTTCAGTCTTCATTTGCTAACACACATTCTATTCTATAAGAAATACTTGGAAACACATTAAGATTCATGATGATTGTCTTGCTTCAGTGGGTTGCTTTGAGTCCATTTAGTACTAGTTTTCCATTCCTGAGATTATTTGTGTAATCTCCTTCATTTCCTCTCACCTAAAACTTCTCTTCCCACACCATTTAATCCCCCAATTTTCTTTTTCTGACTTACAAATATTAATACAATTTCCTTTGTTTACCTGTCTTTATGTACATGAACCAAAGGTGCACACTGCTGGTGTAGTTTTCAGTGTCTTTGATACAGATACATTTTATGAAAGAAACTTACTCTACCATACTTAATAATTCCTATATTTAAAGTACTTTGCTTCACTTTCTTTACTCTCAATGCTGTCTAGCCTTAGAAGCCTAGTCTTACTTTTATCATTGTAAATTTTTCCGCTTAGAGGCAAAAATCTCAGTGTATATCAGTAAACTTCAACTATATTTTAAAAGTTCAGTAAAATAAGGAAATTGTCTTGGTCCTGTTTTCTATCATTCATAAATTGCAGTGTACTGTTGTCTATTTAATCTATTTTTGCTGACCTGCCCTCTCAGGGGTGATGTCATTCATATTCTCTGTATTTTTTTTATTTATCATTATATTCTGATCGCATTATTAGTGATATCCCCTTCCCCAATGACCCCTTGACAAACTCGCCATCCCATACCCCCTTTGCTTACTCCTCCCCTCTCTCTCTATGAGGGTGCTCCTTTACCCATTCACCTTTGACCCAGAATGTTGTTTTCTTCCTTGTAATAACTTCACTTCTGCTTTTCAGGTTGCTTGCCAGTAAGTGTAAGTTGATTTCCTCATCTTTTGCATTCTTATAATTACTTGCTTTAATTTGAATTTCACGGGTCTAAGCTTGTTCTCAAAGGTCATAGTTCTTGTAAATTTTTAGAATAACATGAACTATCTGAGCATTCATTGTGACTTCCTTTGTACTTTCAAATAACTAATTACTGCTTTTTAAGGCCTGTTATTTAAGAACATTTTCTGATTGGTATCTAAAGGAGATGTGTACAGGTGGAGAAGAAAGTTTGCAGTGGGTTTTCATTTGCTGAGCGAGGAGGAATGAGACTGAGAGATTGGATTTGATGAAGAGGGAGACTGGTAAATGTCTTTGTTTAGCTTACTTGTTCTGCTGATTTGTCCAGCTGGTGTGTTCCCATGGAATGCCCACTGGTGTTAGAATCTGGGATAATGGGATGTTTTGGGAAGAAGAAAGGTTGGATGAGAAGTTCTTGATTTGTTGAGAATGGGATCTGAGAAGTTAGGGAGACAGAGCTGGTGGTCCACTACTGAACTGGGCTGAGACTGTAGATTGGATTTGGAGTAGAGAAATAGAGGTGAAGACCTGACTTTAATCTGCCTACTTGTCTAGGAAGAGTGACTTGTGCTTTTGCAGGAATTGGCTGCTTTAGCCTGGAGTAATTAATTTAGTCTGGAGAGGAAGTTAAGAGGGGAAGATTTGTGGGATCTATAAGAGATATTGGCAGGGGAGATTAAAGGCTGCAGTAGGTATTCCATTGCAGAGCTGGGGATGAGAAGATTGAAGTAATCTCATGCCTCCTATCAAATCACTATGTTTTAAGGCTGGTCTTCAATAGCAACAAAAACAACAGAAAGCCCACACACACTTGGAAGTTGAATAATGCTCTACTCAATGATAGCTTGGTAAAGGATGTAATAAGGAAAGAAATCAAAGATTTTTTAGAATTTAATGAAAATGAAGGCACAACATACCCAAGCTTATGGAACACAATGAAAGCATTGTTAAGAGGAAATCTCATGGCTCTGAATGCCTCCAAAAGGAAACAGGGAGATAGCATACACTAGCAGCTTAACAGCACACTGGAAAGCTCTAGCTAATACATCCAAGAGGAGTAGAAGGCAGGAAATCATGAAACTCAGTGCTGAAATCAACCAACGAAACAAGTATACAAGTAGAAACAACGAAAAGTACACAAAGAATCAACGAAACCAGGAGCTGGTTCTTTGAAAAAATAAACAAGATAGATAAACCTTGAGCCAGATCAACTAGTAGGCACAGAGACAGTATCCATATTAATAAAAGTAGAAATGAAAAGGGAGATATAACACAGAAACTGAGGAAATTACAAAAATCATCAGATCCTACTACAAAAAGGTATACTCAACATAACCAGAAAATCTGGATGAAATGGACAATTTTCTAGACAGATACAAAACACCAAAGTTAAATGAGGATCAGATAGAGCATCTAAACCATCCCATACTCCTTAAAGAAATCGAAGCAGTCCTTGAAATTCTCCCAAACAAAAAAAGCACAGGACCAGATGGTTTTAGTGCAGAATTCTATGAGAACTTCAGAGAAGATCTAACACCAATATTTTTCAAACTATTTCACAAAATAGAAACAGAAGGAACACTACCCAACTCATTCTATGAAGCCACAATTATGCTAATACCAAAACCACACAAAGATCCAGCAAAGAAAGAGAACTTCACACCATTTAACCTTATGAATATTGATGCAAAAATACTCAATAAAATTCTTGTGAACTGAATCCAAGAACACACCAAAACAATCATTCACCATGATAAAGTAGGCTTTGTCCCAAGGATGCAGGAATGGTCTAATATATGGAAATCCAACAATGTAATCAACTACAACTACAAACTCAAAGAAAAAACACATAGTCATTTCATTACATGCTGAAAAAACATTTGACAAAATTCAGCATCCTTTCATGTTAAAGTCTTGGAAAGAACAGGAATTCAAGGCCCATACCTAAACATAATAAAAGCAATATACATCAAACAAGTAGCCAACATCAAACTAAATGGAGAGAAACTTTAAGGAATCCCACTGAAATCAGGGACTAGACAAGGCTGCCCTCTCTATTTTATATTTAATGTACCTATTCAGTATAGTATTTGAACTTCTAGCTAGAGTAGTTAGAAAACAAAAGGAGGTCATAAGGATACAAATTGGAAAGGAAGAAGTCAAACTATTTCTATTTGCAGATGATATGATAGTATACTTAAGCAACCCCAAAAACTCCACCTGAGAACTCCTTCAGCTGATAAACAACTTCTCAAAGTGGCCACATATAAAATTAACTCAAACAAATCAGTAGCATTCCTATACTCAAAGGATAAACAGGCTGAGAAAGAAATTAGGTAAATAAAACCCTTTACAATAGTCACAAACAATATAAAGTACCTTGGTGTGATTCTAACCAAACAAGTGAAAGATCTGTATGACAGGAACTTCAAGTCTCTGTAGAAAGAAATCGAAGAAGACCTCAGTAGATGGAAAAATCTCCCATGCTTGTGATTTGACAGGATTAATATAGTAAAAATGGCCATCTTGCCAAAAACAATATACAGATTCAATGCAAGCCCCAGCAAAATTCTAACTCAATTCTTCATAGAGTTAGAAAGAGCAATTCTTGTAGGATAGCATCAGAACAGAGAAATGGGGGGGTGATTGGGGAATAGTTAGGGGGAGAGGATTTATGGGACATATGGTGGTAGGGGGAACTGGGAAAGGGGAAAGCCTTTGGAATGTAAACAAAGAATATAGAAAATAAAGAAAAAATAAAACAATTCATCTAGAATAATAAAAAACCCAGGAGAGCTATAAGTATTCTTAACAATAAAAGAACTTCTGGAGGAATCAGTATCCTGGACCTCAAGCAGTACTACAGAGCAAAAGTGATAGCAACTACATGGTATTGGTACAGTGACAGGCAGGTAGATCAATGGAACAGAATTGAAAACCCAAAAATGAACCCACACACCTATGGTCACTTGATCTTTGACAAAGGAGCTAAAACCATCCAGTAGAAAAAGGATAGCCTTTTCAACAAATGATGCTGGTTCAACTAGAGGTTAGCATCCAGAAGAATGCAAATCTATCCATTCTTATCTCTTTGAAAAAAAGCTCAAATCCAAGTGTATCAAGGACCTCCACATTAAACCAAATGCACTGAAACTAATAGAAAAAGTGGGGAAGAGGGCACTGGGGAAAATTTCATGAACAGAACACCAGTAGCTTACGCTCTAAGATCAAGAATTGACAAATGGGACCTGATAAAATTGCAAAGTTTCTGTAAGGCAAAGGACACAATCAATAGGACAAAATGGCAACCAATAAATTGGAAAAAGATCTTTACCAACCCTGACTCCAACAGAGGGATAATATCTAAGATATACAAAGAACTCAAGATGTTCGACTCCAGAGAACCAAATAACCCTATTAAAAATGGGGTACAGAGCAAAACAAAGAATTTTCATGTGAGGAATATCAAATGTCTGACAAGCACCTAAAGAAATGTTCAACATCCTTTGTCATCGGGGAAATGCAAATCAAAACAACCCTAATATTAAGTGGGCAGCAGGTACTGGCCAGGCTGAGGAGAAAGAGGAACACTCCTCCACTGCTGGTGTGATTGCAAGCTGGTAGGACCACTCTGGAAATCAGTTTGGAGTTTCCTCAGAAAATTCGGCATAATACTTCAGGCTGACCCTGCTATACCATTTCTGGGAATATACTGAGAAGATTCTCCAGCATGTAATAAGTACACATACTCCAAGATGTTCATAGTAGCCTTATTTATAGTACCCAGAAGCTGGAAAGTAACCAGATGTTTCTGAACAGAGGATTGGATACAGAAAATGTGGTATACTTACACAATGGAATACTACTCAGCTATTAAAAAAAATAAATTTATGAAATTCTTAAGCAATAGATGGGACTAGAAAATATCATCCTGAGTGAGGGAACCCAATCATGAAAGAACACACATGGTACCTACTCACTGATAAGTGGATATTAGCCTGGAAGCTTGGAACGCCCAAGACGCAATTCACAAATGTCATCATGACATTTGTGATGAACTGAAGCTCAAGAAGAAGGAAGAATAAAGTATCGATACTCTGGTCCTTCATTGAAGGGATAACAAAATACCGATAGGAGGAGATACAAAGACAAAGTGTAGAGCAGAGACTGAGGGAATAGACCATCCAGAGACTGCCCGTCTTAGAAAACCCAGACACTATTGTGGATGCCAACAAGTGCTTGCTGACAGGAGCCTGATATAGCTGTCACCTGGGAGGCTCTGCCAGTGCATGAGAAATACAGAGGGGGACACTCTCAGCCAACCATTGAACTGAAAACAGTGTCGCCCATGGAGGACCCTGAGAAAGGACTGAAGGAGCTGAATGGGTTTGTAGCATCATAGGAGGAACAAATATTTGAACCACCCAGTACCCTCAGAGCTCCAGGGACTGAACCAAAAACCAAAGAGTGACCCATGGCTCCAGATGCATATGCAGCATAGGATGACTTTGTTGGACACCAAAGAGAGGTGAGGCCCTTTGTCCTGAGAAGGCTAGATGCCCAAGTATAGTGGAATGCCAGGACAGGGAACCTGGAGGGGGTGCATTAGTGAGCAGGGGGAGGGGGATGGGTTAGGTGATTTTCAGGCAGGGGAGGAACCAGGATATGGGACAACATTTGAAATGTAAATAAAGAATATATCTAATAAAAAATAAAAAATAATCAAAGGAAAAAATTTATATGTACAAAGAAAATGTATAATTTTAATTTTATACAAATTATCACTCATTAATGCTGATATAGAATAGTTTCTCGTCTTTTGAGTTAAAACATGTTACAGCAAGTCATTGAGATAACAATGAGATGACCCCATCAATGTTGAGCCTCAGATATAGGTATTACAAATACAGGTCACCAGGGAGGAAACAAAAATAAAAAGAAGAATATTACCTCTATTGTTGTGTGGAATTGCTGGAATAAGTGTTTCATAAAGAATGTTGAAGCTCTTTTTGAAAGAAAATCTACTGAGATAAATTAGAGAATTGAGCCACTTTCATTCCAGGTTTTTTATAGATAGATGCTAAGGAGTGTCTAAATTCTGACTACACTTCTCATTTTTCTTTCATATACTTGGCAACTTGTAAACATAGTACAAATCCCTCTGATAAAGTGCAGTCTGCTTGTATTTTGACAGTATATCAACTGAGGGTTTTCACATCCTATTCCTTGATAAGAAGTTTTCATTACCATACACATTTTAAGTTATTTGAGAGCTTAAAGAAATAAAGGTCTAGTAAAACTGTCTGAAACTCCTCATGCTCTTATCTTTCAGAATGAAAATCATGTGCTGAATAGATGAGTTAAAAGGAGATGGGGATGCCCAGACTGTAGTTTAACAGAAACTATTGATCTTTACAAATTAGACTTTCAACAGAGTTCTGTTAAAGTCCACAGTGTAATGAAAAATTCCTATCCTTTGGCCCATCTTTTAGCTCTCTTCTTCCTAAATCTGATTTCTCTTTTCCAAGCTCTCCTCTCATGCAGAAGAGACACTAAACGCTGATGAGCTAATGGCCTGTAGAAGCCTCTTTCCTTATCCACAGAGAAGTAACTCTCACTGCAAATGCTAATATCCTTTACCTATTTGAATAACAATAAGATCGCAGTATCTCTGATTATGCCAAACACACACACACACACACACACACACACACACACATCAAAACAATAAGAGAGATAATGACTGCATACTGTGATACTGCCCTACTCATCTGATGAAATCTGTTATGACCTGAAACAGGACACAACTTATGACTTTTTATATACCTTGTGATGTTCACAACTCCACTCTTTTTCTATTGTATTTCCTGCCATAGTCCTGTGTCTTAAACTTCCTAAGGCTAAACTTACTAAGTTGATAATTTTAAAGGATGGCAATTTGGATCCTGTGACTTCTATGTCATTTTGGCTTCTACTGAAGCAGGAGCAAGTCTTGGTCGCATTTATCTTCTTAGTCCCTTGGGGCATACTGATTAGATGCTCCAAAGATGGCAAAAGCCTTACTTGTATAGCTTTCCAAAGGACTGAATTGGCTGACCTAGTAATAAGAAGATAAATCCAAATGCTTCCAGGAACAAGAATCCTGCCTTACTCATATTTATATTCTTTGTCTCTAGGGCTTTCAAGGGTAGATCAATAGTCATGTGTTTATATGTATCAAGCAAATAAAAACTACCTTACTACCTTAGTGTACATATATACATATATATGTATATATATATACACATATATATGTGTGTATATATTTATATATTCTCTTCATATGAGAGAGATAAGACAAAGAGAGGGATAGAGAGAGAAAGAGAGAGAGAAATGGAGGTAGAGTGATGACTTAGTTGAAGTTCTGCTGAACAAATATGAGCACAAAACTTCCTTCACCAAAGCCTATGAAATATTGCAGTGTATGGTGGTGCATGGTGGAATTCCAGTTTTGGGACTGTGGAGACAGGTTGCTTTCAGGAACTGAGTGAACACCCAGCCTAACATAATGCTAATCTGTGAGCTGCAGGCAACAGTGATAAACCCTATCACAAAACATGAAGTGGAGAGCATCTTAGCAATGACCCTTAAAATATCTACCCTACGGCCTAAACAGATTGATGTATGCTCACAACTGTAAACTCACACAGTGTATGTTTAGCATTCTGTTTCTCAGTGGCTCATATAACTTTAAACCAAATACAACTCTACTGAATTAAAGAAACAATTCTGAGCAGTGTTGTTGCTGTTACGTTAGTACTTCTCATGCAGTATCAAAATTATACGACATCATTTAGAGAGGTGGAATCATACAGCATATTGAGACATGAGAGTCAGTTCATCTTTGAAGTTTGGCTCTTGCTTATATGGTGAAATAGCTTAGATGGAAAAATAAACTCTCTGTCTGTGCCTCTGAACATATTAATGGTGGATTTGCTTTTTCCCCCCTAAATATGTTAATTGCCCCTCATAGTAGCTGCTGCTAGTATCAGGATGAGTAAAATTAGAAGTCAAGAATGAGACTTTATAATTATGGAAATCTTACATAGCTCAAACACTCGTACTATTTGGTTTTCATTTTAGTGCTAGTGTGGTTAATATCATCTTGAGCTACTGGGTCTCTCCATGTCTCGTAATTACTTAGAACTGAACAGAAACTGAACCTAGGTGTGACAGTTATTTTTATTTGTTAAATTGACACTATATGGAACCGTATGGGAGGAATCTCAATGGGGATTTACCTAGATCATGTTGGCCAACAGGGCATCTCTGTGAGGATGAGCTTGACTACTTCCATTGACGTGGCAAAATTCACCATGAATGGGGATGCATCATTTCATAAGCATGGACCTGTATTTGTTCAGTTATGTGTACATTCCATTTCATCTAATTTTGACCATGAATATGACCAGATGCTTCATGTTCCTACCTTGACTTCTCACAATGATAGAATGCATTGTAATCTGAGATTGAAAAACTGAGTAATACCTTCTCCCTTAAAGCTGTTTTTGTTAGAGAGTTTTATTGAGGAACAGAAATAAAATGGTGTCACCTGTGGAATAGATTCCCATATGTCTGCTTTTACAAACATAGCCTGAACAAAGTTATGCAACCTAATTATGTACTTATCCTCATAGTCTCTGCCTTGAAACTTATGGTTGTGATTGTACTATGCCAAGCCACAATTGCCTTAGGTATAATAATAGCACATGCATTTGTGCTACATTTATAAATCCTGTAGCCACAGTGTCATCTACTTGGTTTGTTTGTTCTTATCATGTAATTGATTTGACAATTACATACATGTACAGGAAGAATTCTGGTTTTTACTCTCCCACTTATTTTTATATTCCTTATGCTCAATTTCTAAATAAGACAACATAAATATGATCTAAATATTCTATATCATGATAAATCTTCCCCATTTTCTGTAAAATCGTCATTGTTTCTCCATCCCAATGACTTAGTTGAGACCACATCCTTGAAAACCTTACACGTTATTTCCTCAGCAGTATAATTTCCTACTTAATACTTCATTTACAATGTTTTTCAACTTTTTTGAGGATTGCCAATTTAGAAATAAAAATTTCTAAAATGCCTGTTTTCAATGTATAAACAATTCACTTTACAGATATATTTTCATCCTTGATTGCCTTTATTTCAAGACATTTGTGTGCATATTTATTGTGGTTGTACACATTCTCTTGTGTGTGCATTAGTAGAAATTCATACTTGGATACACATACATATGCATACACATTTATATGGTGGTCAAATATAATGTCACTGTTATGAGATCATATTTCCTAGAGGTCTGCAGCTAGGAAAGTCTCTAGGACATAATCTTATCTGGCTAGTGAGGCTTCTCTTCTAAATGATTCTAGATCATGTCAAATTTGCAGTCAATACTATTATAGAGGTTATCAAATTATTTATAAAATAGACATTTGATTTCATCTTTAAATGTACATTATCCTATAACAGGCCATTGTATAATATCAATCTCCTGTTCACTTTAATGGGGAGGCATGGGACTTCTTTGTGGTTTCAAATAATGAATACAACTACAAGAAAATACTTGGGAAAACTTAATGTGTGTCACCTAATGGTCAGTGATGCAATACACAAGGATCTGTGTCTACGTTGAAGAATTAGAAGTGTGACTGATAGCCTGGAGTGATGTTAAGGATGAGTTATAGGAAGGTGAGTGCTTGGTAAGAAGCTGTCACTATGACTACAGTTTCTCCAGTGCTTGTGTTCTTGTGAGGAATACAGAAAGATTTAGAACTCTGCTGTGGTGTGCCAATATCAGATGTATGAAGGAACTGGGGGTGAAGGGAGGCAGCTACAGGTGATGGCATTCTCTTCAAATTGCCTTTAAACACATGTGCAATCCAGAGAGTATGAAAACCATCAAACAACAGTTAATATCCAGAATACTCCAATTCCTTTTATTGTCTCCTTTGATTCTTAATCCAAAGCCCAAGGGACCAAGAAATTGTGTTAGCAAATCCACGAAGACACAATAGCAGAGGATGTTAGCCAAGCTGCATCCCTGACCATATCCTTTTCGTGCAGCACTGGCTCCAACTCAGGGGACAGGGGAAACATTAAACTAAATTGAAATGGACATTTCAATTACTATGGAGCAGAGCTTGTTTACTGACTTAGTATGATCACAGAACTCTTTATTATAAATGGATAAACAAAATGTTAGGGCCCTACTGGTGGTGTTGTCCAGGGGCACTGTGGAAACTACTTCTGGATAAGTATAAAAGAGATAAAATATGTTTGTCTCATAATTGAACCTAATGAGTTCTGTTTATATAATGTAATAAGTAAATTCCTAATCATGTTAAGAATACAATTATTCCTTTAGGATGATTATCTTTCAGTTATGTTAATGACCGCCAGTCTTCATGGTGGTGCCACAAGTTGGGTAAACAGATCTAACAGGTGTTAGATTTCCTTTCTGCTATTCTTACAAAACACATTGGAATATTTTTTACATGCTAAATTGTAAAATTCACTGGTATAAACTATTTTGACAGCTTACTAGAATGACTATGTATTATTTCTATAAGTTTCAGGGAAAGCTACAATAAACAAATAATTTAAACATCTAAGACTGTAGTTACTCCATGGAAATTGGAAGGATATATATTATGTCTTAGGTGATTTGGTTGTGTTTGTGTGACATAACTGAGCGTTAGTTTTTAAATTTTGTTCACTACATAACATTTCTAGGCATATTTGATATTAAGTATTTTTGTTTCTACAATATTGTACATATAATGTGTCACATACATGTCTTATTATCATCATAATGCACATTCTGTTTAGAAGTTCATAGTTATTTCAGTCTGGTATTTCATGGAGTACTTCTACTGGGATCCTTTCCTTCTACAAAGAATTTGGATGCAGAGACATGCTATTTTTAGAAACAGTAAAAAAGCATCTCTCCAAGGTAATGGGACACCATGAGGTGTGCTCTTGCATATTGCTTCCTTTACTAATTAAAGGGAATGTGAAATTGAGAGTAAGTTGGCATTGTTAAAGCAAATGACCCAATGCTTTAGTAATGAAGACACTTAGGAGCTGAAGTTTATTGTTTTAATTTTAATCTTGAGCAATTTTAGCCCCACAGAGCAAGTTGCTCTATGTGTCCTGCAGAGCCTCACTTTCATTGTCCCAGCGATGGCTGCCCACTGACTCCATAAAAGCAAAACTGTCTGTAATGAGTTGCATTTCAGATTGAAGTGTTTTATTTATATGCAAGATGATCTGATATTGGACATTTATTAAATCTAGTTTTTAACATGCTGTCATAAAGTAGGGTTCTTCAAAGGGCAGAAATTCTGGGAGACTAAAAGTTGCTTAAATGATGCCCCATAAAAATACACATAAGGCTCAGATGCCTTTGGATTAAATATTCATTACTGAATATTTACATAATGCATGGGAAAGTGCTTTTAAAATAAAAACTCCCTTTATATAAATGGAAGCTATGGCCAGATCCCCCCATTATCCCCAATAGAGCACTTCAAAACATCCTTGAGAGTCAGTGAAGAGAATATCTCCCCATCATGCTGTCAAGCAAGGAATTGACTACAGTATACTGTCCACACCTGCCACGAATATGAGATGCTTCATCAGTCACCAAACCTTTCCTGGAATATCTATTTTTCATGAAGTATAAATACATGATTATGAAAGAATGTAAACTTATCTTTTAAAAGGTTGATTGGAGGATTTTGAATATCAGCAAGTCCTTCTCAGTTAAGCCTACAAAAGTCATATGAATGCACAGAAACAACAGAGAGATTTGGTGTCTCACCCTATCCCAAGTACTTACTAGTCAGGTTCTGGCCTAGAACAAACAATTCTACGTCTGTGCTTTATTTTATTCATCTTTTTATATGTTATTGTGTTGTTTTCCTTGAAGGATGACTTAAAACGCTAATGATATTATCTTTCAGGCAACATTCCCAGGATATGACACTGAAAAGATTGAAAAATTGCTAATTTTCTCCCACTTAAACATATCATTATTGCCAAATTACAAACACAACATTCTCAATTACCCATATTAATATATGAGAATCTATGTGTGGATAAAAAAAACAAAACAAAACGTGAGCTTGATTTTTCACATTTTTTTACAATCCATTCTGATATTTTATAATTTAAGTAAATATTTCTATATAGTATTGAGACATGAGAGGAAGATTTTAAGGAGTAGAAAGTGTTTTTATTTTACAGATGAAAAATTCCAGACAGAGATGACAAACACAAATATAAATGTACCTAATATAATATATGTAGCTGAGGGACAACAAATCAAACATTTCCCTACTTGTTCTGTGATTGCTTCCAAAAATGATCTTGATGATCATGTGTCTGTCAATCCAAAGTACCTGAGACACTGTGTGTCATCCTTATGCTTGCCTGATGGTTTCTTTCTGTAGCTATGCATTTTAATTACCTATACTCTTTTAAAGCAACATACAGAGATACAGCTTACAAATAATTCCATACAAAAGTTTGAGTTAGTTTAGTCTGAACTTTTTGTTATTGAGGACATCTGTGGATTAATAAAAAAAAAAGAAAACTATATATTACCAGCTGAGTCCTAATATAGGTACTGGATCCCTTTGCCATGTTAGCAGACTGCATTATTTACTCTGGAGGTTACTGTTGGGGTAGAGATGAGGACTGTTTACAGGCTGAGCACAGAGCACCATCTTAGCTTAATATCTTGGCTTATAACATCCCTAGAGGCAAAGAAGTAATTAAATGCTTTGTCGGGAAAGTCCGTCTATTGTGATTCATAAGCAGGTAGAACTGGCATGTGATAAGAATAAGCCGAGCTGCCAATGATGATAAAGAAGTCCACCTAATAGTTTCTCCAACAACTGGAAATCGAGATTTACTTTGAAAAATTCACATAAAAGATAATCTTCCAAGGAAAGCAATGCACTTTGTGTTACACTCTGTCTGTATTTTAATGGACACATTTGCTAACATGCACTGGAGTTATTTATACAAGCATCTTATCTCTTTGATTGGTTTATAAACAGCTTAGAGATCAAGAATATCTCTGCCTTTGTTTTATAGATGCCAAGGTACCCATTTATTATACTACCTTGTTTATTTACCAACCAGTTAATGGATTGATACATTTATAATGAAAATGGAAAATATTTTATAAAGTTGTTCGATTTCTTCTTTGAGAGAGGAAAATACTCTCACATCCTCTTCAATAAAGGGAATAAATAAAAAGATATCAAATAAAAGAGTCAGGGATAATGAGAAAGCTTGCTGTAATGACTTAAGATATACTTACTTAAAAATATAATCCTATGATGAATTCAAGCTATTTCCAATGTGATATCATGGATGAAATATAAGTGGACTTAAGCGGGGAATGGGATAGGTTTTCAGAGGGGAAATGTGGGGATAACATTTGAAATGTAAATAAAGAAACTATCTAATACAAAAAAAAAAAGAAAAGAAAAAAAAGAAAGACAGGTCCATCTGTATAAAGTCACTTTTACTTTTCATTTCTTACCCTTTGACAAAGCACAGACATACGTTCTGGCTTTACAATATCTACTTCCTTGTCTCTTTCTGAAAGAATGTTAAACATATTCCAGAGTTCAGAAATCCACTGTGCTCCTCTAAACTACAGGAGTTTCCCTGGGAAACCTCATTTCCAGTTGTTTGGAAGGTCCTATTCTTTTACATTCTAATTTTTCTGCACCCCTCCCCAGCCTTTCTCTTCCATGTCTTCTCTATATATCTCTTCTTTCAAGTCCTCTCCTCTCACACATGAGTCGCCACTCTCCTGATGAGAATAAAGACAGCAATATGTCTGGGTAGCATGTGTGCAGATGTCTGATTTTTTTCCCCCACAAGGGATAGAGACAAGCCTTGGATGATGTAGATGTTGAAGGTGACAGAAGAAACAGTGTAAAAATTCAGCTCTCTGAAGTTGTTCCCTACACACTGTAATGGTCAAGAATAAGACCCATGCTTTCAGTCTCTGCAAATGATAAAAGCGTGTGCTGTTTAAGCCAGTTTATTCCAATATTGCAGCAAACTAATTCGGATGCACTCCTTCACCCTCAATCGTCCACGTTTTAAACCTCCCTTCCTTGCAAACTTATTTTTCTATAGGTGCCATTATTATCCTTCTGTAGAGAAACATGTCTAGCTTTATGATACTAAATGATTACCATTAAGTACGGACAATAGCAAGGGGGAAATGGTGCAAATTCAAATGAAATGCTAGCAGCTAAAAGGCTGATTTTATAATGTGCATTTGTAGCAGCCCATTTCAGAGAGTCTACATAATGGTTTTAAAGGACTTCCAATAATGTTTCCTGCAGCTGTGCAGACTTTTAACTTTTAACTCTTCATTTAAAAACTACATCTAAATATAAATCAAACACTATACACTTCCAATTTAGCTGTTTGAATGGAAAGAGAAAGTTGAAAGCTGGAGCAGTCATGAGTAAGTGCTATAGAAAGCTGGAGTCGACAGTTGCAATTTAAAACCAATCAAGTGGGCAGGAGAAGGGGAACACAGAACCTGAAAATAACTGGTGAGCTTAGAAATAGTCTTAAAGCAATAGCTGCACTAATAGTGATTATGGCTAATTAGTGGTCCAAGCGTGCCACACTCCAGGCAAGGGGAAATGAAGGTGAGAGGTAGTTTGAGCCCAGACTAGTCAGTTTCCACCAGCAACTCTCACCAGAGCTAGTCTTCCATAAAATGGAAAAAAACTCACTTTGTATTAAAGAACCGAGTTAAAAACAAGAGGGAGTCACACAGTTACACTGCATGGATCCTCACTCCAAGGTGTTTGGAATTAGCCAAGCAAGATACTAGAAAACCCAGACTGTTTTACTCTCCGGGAATATTTATTCCTGGATGGGGGCTGGTCTGGAATATATATATAATAAATATACTATCATCTACAAATTCACCCTTGGTAATTATATCTTGAAGAATAAGTGGGGCTTTTAAATACAAAATCCAGTACTGCATTTATTTTCAGAGAATTTCTGAACGAAAAAAAAATCTTCACTTATGAATTTATCAAAAGAGTCAAATGATTCCCAAGAAGAAGAAAGGAGAGGACCCTGGGCATGTAAAGATTGCATCCAGTTTAGTAAAGAAACCGAGGGGGGAGTGGGAATGATTGGGGAATAGTTGGGGGGAAGAGGAACTATGGAAACTATGGTGGGTGGGAACTGGGAAAGGGGAAAGCCTTTGGAATGTAAACATAGAATATAGAAAATAAAAATTAAAAAAAAAGAAAGGGTAAAAAATAAATAAAAAATAAAAATAAAGCTAAAAAAAGATTTTTATAGAGTTATCTATATAATACAACTATATTTATAATCAGAGTATCAATTTCTAGCTAGGAAGAAATTGAGAGATATGATTTGTCTTTGAAAGACTTGATAAAAATTTGATGATTTTTTAATTTCAGTAATATGAAGTTTTTGAAAACAGCAAAGAAGAAAAATTAAGTTTATTTATGATGGCTAAAAATAATGGATGAACATATGTTTTAATCTTAGTTTTTAGTGATATTAATACTTTTTAATTGCTAGAAGTTTTTAAGGGCTTGTAGAGAACCTCAAAGTGGGCTGAAAACACCCCAAGACAAAGTTCACAGCACAAAGCATATACTATTTGCCCCAAAAGGGTCAAGAGCAGGAGCAGAGGAAAAGGACAGGAGGTAGAGAAAGAGAGAGAAGGGGAAAGGAAGAAAGGAGCAGGAAGAAAGGGGGAAAGGGCAGAGGGGGTAGGTGTATTGGTGGGGGTTGGGTTTGAGGGGTGGCCTGGGGGAAGGACCACTCAGATAGAGAGAAGATAAACATGGCCCATAAGCAAATTGCAGTGTATATGGGTACAGGAGGAAATCCCATATTGGAATGTTTAATTTTAATTGGACATATTAAGTAGTTGAATTAATGGGGGTCTTTGACTGCTAGACTTCAATACTATGATAGTTATACCTTAGTGGTAAGTCTTAGGTGGAGAAATTGGCCAAATGGGGGAAGAGAACTCCTGGACTAGTTTCAGAAAAGCAAGCAATCTAATGATTTTTAGCAAAACAGAGGGAATGGAAGAAAAGACACCAGAGCTATGATTGCAAGTACACTCAGGCTGGCTAGAGTTCTTTCATTTATCATTGGGTCACTAGGTATTGGATAAAGGGGTTTCCTTCTCTCTGGCTGCTTCTTGCTGATATTGAGTTCTTATTGTTGGGAGACTTAGGAAAAATGGGTCATTGGTCCGGCATAAAAATGGAAGATTGTGTCAGTTGATTTCCTGGTTTTACTAGACCATCTGAGCTAGGAAGGTATCATCTGTGAAGGCTAGACCAGGATGTACATTATAAGAAAAGAGGTGGGGGCTAGTGCTAGAGTTGTAAAGCAGTCTTCAGTTGGTCTGAAAACTGTTAGGATAAATAGACTAGGGACAAAAGTAAATTAAGGTTATATATATATATATATATATATATATATATATATATATATATATGTGTATATATATATATATATATATATATATATATATATATATGCATTTAGGTAGACATTTCAACCCAATGTAAATTTATAGCCCTAGCAATTTGGGAGAAGAGTCTCATGACCAGGGCAAAGGGGAGAGATCCCAATCTTAGGACTAGGAAAAATGCAGGGGAAATCTGAGCTGATGGTTGGTACAAGTATTTATCTAGAGTATGCTTTAGAGGTTTTGAGAGAAGACAGGAAATTTAGATTAGCTATATCAAATTAATTGTGGAACATCTATTATCTGAAAGCAGAGTCTGATTGTGTTGGGAGAATATAATTTGTGAGACTTTGCACATTATTATAATCCTTCCTGGGGTGTTCAATATTTTAGGAACACGAATGATTGGGGGGGGTCTTAACAAACAGTGAGAGGGACCCTCTGTAACAGTTTTAGGGATACAATCAAACATTTTAGCAAGGACAAGGGAATAGGGAGAAGGACAAGACTGGCCAAAGCCATGTTTGACGTACTTAAGTTTACTAGAGTCCCTTCAATGCTAGCTTTCATTGTGTGCTTAGTTTTAACTCTCATATTTAGGGAGTATTTTTTTCCTCTGTCCCTGTGAAGGATGGAGTCTGTGTAAAGCACTTAGTCTTGAAATGTACATTCAGGACCAGTTTTGGTTTTCAGGGAACCTGGCTAATTCTAGAATAATGAGACCAAGTTAGGATACGGAGGCAGTTGGATGGTGAGTGTAGTCCTCATAAGCACACATTTCTTGACCCTTGATCCTACTTCCTTCTCTTTCCCTCTCCCTCTCCCTCTCCCTCTCCCTCTCCCTCTCCCTCTCCCTCTCCCTCTCCCTCTCCCTCTCCCTCTCCCTCTCCCTCTCCCTCTCCCTCTCCCTCTCTCTCTCTCTCTCTCTCTCTCTCTCTCTCTCTCTCTCTCTCTCTCCATATCTCTGTCTCTCTTCATTTTTTCTCCTTGCTAGGTAGTATGTTAAAGAAAAGGAAGTATGTGCGATTTGTTCTTCTTTTCAATTTGCAAGGTAATGAACTCTTCTGTAAAATAAATCATATAAATCTAGAACATGCGCATAAACTCTGCATGTGTAACGTCTTGTTAAAATGTCATCATATACAATTCCCTTTAAAGCAAAGAACAGAAATCAGTTCTTGACAGAATGTATTTTCCAAACATGGCACATAACTATTTCCAGTCACTTTCATTTCTATAAAATCTTGCCATTTCTTTTAAAGAGCATGGTCTATTTGTCCTCTCCTTGAATTTGTACAGTAATTATAATAAAAGTCACCAAAACATCAGGAGAAGAGGACAATGAGTTCTTCCATAGCAAGGTTATAAATTCTATGTTTCTCCCTGATGCACTATGTAGGTAAAGACTTTTTTATTCAGTACCATGATGATTAATTTTGAAAGACCATAAGGAGATAAGTTCTAGAGGGATTGCACTGTGAAAAAGAGCTATGTCCCTATTTATCAGAAGCCACTGGAGATAAATGCAAGTTGAAAGAGTAATGCCAGTAGAGTTTGCATAAACTTTCCATATAGTGGAGGACAGACACTTTGTGCTTTATTGTCACCTGTGAAATGCTAAAATATTTCAAACAACAGTGATACTCTTTAAATTAAATGTTCCTTATAATGTAACATTCATAATTGTAGCAAACACACACTTGGCCAATTTTAACATGTATTTCTGCTACCTACTCTTCAGGACATACTTAAACTTTAATAATTGATAGAGTACAAAACATTCTTATCAAGTATGTATGGAAAATATAACTAGACATTGGAAAGTTTTTCCTTTTTATTGTAAATTCTAATTTTCATCAAATTTTACCAGACAAGGTATATATATGGAATTCCTGGTTTATTCTGCAGAGAGAAAAATAAGTATGTTCTTTTTTCTTAAAGAAAAAAGAATGTCTGGATAATACTAAGGAATAGGTGAAGAGAAATAAAAGAAGAAAACGCACACAAAGAGGCTATCCTATGGATTTTACATGGGGAGATACACAGTAAATTTGTTACTGCAGATCAGAAACCAGTGGCAGACCAAATAAATGATTGCACTCAAGTATAGCCTAGTGAAAACTTGACTAGTCTTACCTATAGCTATCCATGTCAGTGGTTCTTTATAGGAAGAGTCAATTTGAATGAAAACATCTTTTTCCTCCCCAAAATCATTGTGTGCATACATCTAAGGAAGGTTATGATCTTGTGAGCTCCCCCCAAAGATCTGTGAGGAAAGTTAATGTGTAAGATTTGTGCAGAACTCCTGTTAATCACAGCTCATGACAAATAAAGAGGGAAATGGTGCTTCAAAACCGTGAGAAGGAAGGAAAAATTGAAAGAATAGAGATGGTCAAAAGAATATTGAGAAGGAGATTATAAGAGGGAAACAGAAAGCAAAGAAAACCTGAAATGGTTCCTTTTCCTATAGGAAGATAGGAGCACAAATACATTAACATCATGCTTTGGTTGCTCCTTAAAATTTGGAGGCATTATATTAAGGTTTAAAGCTTTTTTAGCAGCTGAGTATTGAATAGGCTAGGTATGAACAAGGTAGCTTCAGCAAACAACCAGCTTAAAAACAACTCTCAGGATTAGGACAAACCCTCAAACTATTTGATGTTCATAGTCTGAGTAATCAAATGCCAGATTTATCTTCAACATCATATGTCACTATCTTTTAAAAATCAGTAAAATCTAATTGATATCTATAAGGCAAAACAAATGCTTAGGTAGTAGAATTGTTTATCCTATGTTTGTAAAATAGTTATTATAGTCAACAATTAATGATATATATAATTTATTGATATCAATGTGTATATATATATATATATAAGTTTTGTGCAGAACTGGTAATCCCAGTGCATGATAAAGATAAATAAAGAGGGGAAATGGTGCTTCGTAAACTGTGATATATATATATATATATATATATATATATATATATATATATACAGAGAGAGAGAGAGAGAGAGAGAGAGAGAGAGAGAGAGAGAAGTATACATATACATATGCCCCCTGTGGCTGCCTGAATTAGTGAGTGCTCATGGAACTAGCTTGAGGGTCTAGGTACAGATCTTGAGCATGCATGTAAATGGCCTGATGTACCAGTACCTGCCTTTAGTCCTAGACTTGGAGAATCAGAGACTAGAATCCTATACATCAGAGCTGGTGACTTCCAAAATCAGTGAGATACCCTGCCTCAAAAAATAATGTGAACTGCCAGTCTAGTTACAGTCTGCTTCAAATAATAGCAACTTTGGGGGGGGTGGGTCTGAGTCAGGATGGTACCCATAAGATTGCTGTTTTTCTGATGGGTTTTAGGCTTCCCTGTATGATTATGAGCCTATGAGATTATGGTCATACCTTAAAAACAATAAGCTGAACACTCATGAGCCACATATCCTCTCTCAGACTGACTCTGGGTTGGTGAACCTTGCTCTGTTGATATAAATATTCACATTAGATGAAGACACACAGATATATCCAGTAATATGCAGGATCCTCTTTCCTTTAAGGACTCCTTAAATTCGTAGGCGTGTTTGGGCTGAGGAGTAGTTATAGATTTCAGAAAATAGGTCTAGTCATTCATTATCGTCTTCCTTTGGGGTACTTATAATTATGTTCTTGTTGGGAGTAGAGAAGAACACGTCTATCACTCTCACTTTGTTAATAATTCTAGATTATCTGGGACACTGAAGTAAAGATTTTCTAAGTTCTATTTCCCTTTGTCAAGTGAAAATAATATTGAATAAATAATTTTTAAGTTTTCTATATAAGTTTCCATATGTGTTATGATTTTTGCAAATCAAGATAATTAAACTCATTCCTTGTGTTTACAAAATGTCACTTTTTATAAAATATCAAGCAAAATTAGATATTTCAAATTTTTTGTTAGATGTTTGCCTTTCCTTTATTTCTTTTGCCTGATACTTTTATAGATGATTTTGAAATCCTGCAAGTTCTTGAAAATTAAATTATTTTTTCAAAGCTACAGTTTTGACAGTGAATATGAATCAAAACCACATATTGTTAAAAACAATAAAAAACAAAGAAGTACCTATTTGTTTGATGAATATGACAGTTTTCACCACCATAAAGTCAAATTTTATTGATGCTAACTGTCCCACTACAGTAGAAAAAACCTCCACTTAGATCTTAGAGCATTCTATAGTGTGACTGACTACAAGTGCTCTGCCAAATCACCTGATTAAAATAAAAGTCTCAGGAGAGCCCTGTACAAACTTTGACATCTTTGCTTGACAAGGACCAGATGTTGCTGGTTCTCTTATTCTATGTCCTTCCCATTCCTACATTATAGAACACCCACTGTATTACCAGTTGCTACCATGTGTCTTTCATACTGTTTCCTTGTTGGTAGACATTTTTATCCATTATATTATTAGTGAGATGGTTCTATAAAAAGTATTCCCTCCCTCTTGACTATATTCAAGAGCGACTAATATGAGATGGTATTTAAATGTGTTAGTTTCCAGATCAAATGTACAGAGGAAAATTGAGATGTGTGTCTATACTGACTCCTTGCCAACAATGTCTGCTGTCTCAACAAAATGTCTGTTATCAGATGAGTTCCCTTGACAGTATTGTATCTCCCTTTCAGTCCTTACTACCTTACACCTCCATCTCCAAAGCTTGTCTATGTGCCACGAGTAAATAAAGGCTGCTAAGAAAGTAACCTAAAGTCATAGAGACTGGCATTGCACAACCAGATTAATCTCATTTTATTCAAGCAAAACAGTAAACTAATCCTTTAGGGAAGGGCACTTATAAGAGAGGGGGCAGTCATTTGAGTATCTGTATCACCCAGTGATGACTGTAACTGATGCATATCAATTTCTTGTGTATCATAAAATGTAAAAAGAAATTTCAAGGAAAGTTAGTGGGTTTGAAGAGTCTTGATAAGAGAAACTAAAGATTGTACATCATCAGATATGAAAAACAGCATTATAGAAAAATATATTGAATTGGACAGAAAAATGTAATCTATAATTTTGTCTAGAATTCATTACTTTTAATCAATTCTTTTCTCATACATATCAATAAAAGCTTCCCCTCATTCCACTCCTCTGAGACCAATCCCCTATCTCTCCTGTGCCCCAGATCCACTCCTCCTCCATTTCCCTTCAGAGAAGAGCAGGCTTACAACGCATGTCTTATTTGGGTTTTATTTACTTGAAGATACCTCATGACCAAGGCAAGTTTCATAAAGGAAAACATTGAATGTGATTGGCCCAAGGGAAGTTTTACTATTAGTAGGTGTGGCCTTATTGGAATAGATTTGGCCTTTTTGAAGGAAGTATATACTTCAAACCAGCACAAGGAATTTCAACGAAACATGGCATAGGAAGTCATAATAAGATTACACAAAAACATGAGCTTGTACAACCCAACATAAACCCACATTTGGTTCTCCTGAAAACTTTCTTCCCAGAAAGTTCCCAGAAATGAGAGGAAGGAATGCCTTCCTCTCATTTTCCTGTCTTCATTGTGTGTACAAACCAGAATTGACTTTTGTTTAGCAAAATCTGTTTATTTTTTTTTAAATTTCCCACTCTTTAAAGAAAATACAACTTCAAAGATATGTGACTTTTCAGATATCACTTATAATAGTCTGTGTGTAGTGTGTGAGTATGAGGGGTTTTGTATGTGTGTGTGTATTTGTGTGTGTGTATGTGTGTGTGTGAGTGAGTGTGTGAGCATGTGCATGTGGTTTGGGGTGTGATACAGAGTTGTTGAAGACACTAGGACAAGTGTCACACTTGTCCCTGCCTAATCAGACTTTGTAATAAATTAATTTGTTAGTCATGGCACACATTCCTTTTCTGTTGGCCTTTCTGGACAGAACACTCTCTCATGTTTTCACAAAGTGTGGACAATGCCTTCAGCCGCAGTGTGAGGCAGTCTTTCAGTCTGCAGTACTAGCATGCAATCTACAACTCTTCCCCAACCACTGACTAAAGATTGTTCTCTGAAATCTCGACTTTGTAGAGTCAGAGTGAAATCCAACCCACATGGCTTCTACCAAAATCATACAAAATTCAACCAAAATCAATCAATAAAAAAAAACTGGTAACAAGTTGTCAAATAATTTTTGATTAATAATCTCTAAATTTAGAAACCCTTTGTCATTTGTTTCATTGTTTGGAAATAAAAATCTTTGAATATGTTCTAGCAGAATTCAGGAGTTGTGTTGTTTGGTTGTTGTTTTTGTTTTGTTGTTTTGTTTTGTGATTTGATTTTTCTGCTTCCTGTATGCAGGGTCTGTGGATCCAGCACAGGTTGGCAGGTTTGTACACTGACTGAGACACCTCTCTGGTCCCTATTTAGGATAATTCAAATGCTTTCCTCACCTCTATTGACTGTGTTAGATTTTATTTGTCTTTTAGTTTTAAATACTCATTAATTTTTAAGTTTTCATGCTTTGGAACCTGTTTTTGTCTTATGCTTCTCTGTCTTCCTGGGGTGCTTCAATTTACTACAGGAAACAGGGATATTTTATTCATTGTATAATATAATGGCACCTCATAGAAACTCTACACACTTGATCAATTGAAGCTGAGCTAGAATAATTAAATTTAGATTCTCTTGACTTGTCCTCCCACAAATAGTGTGCTGGTTTTACGCTACTAGACTTGTTCAAGAAAGTAACTACAGGAAGAGTTGGCTCAAATGAATGCTATGTACATATAAAATTACATCATATGGTGAGAGATTATTGAGGATAGTCAAGATTTCTAAATGTGAACATAATGTCTATTCAGCTGTATCTGTGCCTTTTGATGTTAACAAAATAAACTATCCACAAAAAAAGACATTTGAAAATATATTTTAAAGAGAAAAGTATGCATTATATTGACTTTATCTGTGAATTCTTAGATTTCTTAGATTTTTTTTGGTTCTAGAATTTAAGCTGGATTCTGAATCATTGACCTCTCAGAATTTACTACACTAAGTTTTGTTAGCAGGGCTGCTAGCTTTATTCTTTCTTTTCAGATGTGTATTATTTCTCATATATTATCTTCAATGTAGGAAAATACAAGATATTTCTTATCTTAAATAATTCATGTTGAATTATTGAATTCAATGTACTTGGAGGCTATAAATTTCAACCATGCTTATTCTAAAGAACTACAAAAATGATCAAAAAGATAAAGATAATATAGACAAAAGATATAGATAATATAGATAATATAATAGATGTATAGATAAATGATATATATATATATATTTGACACATAAATCATAGACATATATATACATAACTTCAAAAAGTATATTCTTATATACAGATATTTACATGTATATTATATAATTTTATAATTAAAGATATTTGTTTAGTATTATTACCTTGAAGCAATGTTTAGATGGAGTTTTTCTCTAAGCAAAATTATGATTAATCTGAAAACTTTCAGACATTATTTCATCTGGCCAAGGAATAGGAGTAGTGTACCAAATAAAACATTTCTTAATCAGTTTGGTAAAAAGATCTTTGGAAAACAATTAGAAATGTTGCCAAATTTCTTGCTACTTGACAAATATTTTGTGGCTCATGAATTTCCTTCGAAGGCTTTAGGCAATCTAAATTAGATTAAGAAAAAATACTCTTTTAAAATTAGGTGATGCTTTAATTAGGTAGAAACACACACAAAAAAGAAACCTTGGTTTTATTAGATTTATCAAATTGTGCACTAAACTATTTCTCCTCCTTTGATCTAACTTTTTTAAAGAAGGCTCCTTTTCAGATTTTAATACTTTCAAAAAACATTGAGCAAGTTGTAAATATCAACTCTTATTTTTTTTTCTGAGTGTGTCACCAGAAAGCATTAAGCTATTAGGATAAGTATGTCCACATTTGTTCTTGCAAATAGTTTAACTCTATTTACACAGCTAATCCAGGGAACATATATCTGTGTAAAATGGCACATGTAGCCATGGCATCACATGAGTATAGTAGGAGAGAAATACTTGAAAGATAAAAACAAGTGCCACTTGTATTATTTTATACAATTGAGAGAGATGTTGGGATAGATTTGCCATGTCTAGGTTACGTGCGATTGGAAATACTAGTGGTATTTTTTTTTTTGGGGGGGGTGGGAACAAGAGGTATAATAGCCCTGAGGAAACACAAACTCTAACAGAGTTAATGTATTCAATGTAGGTTTTTTTTATAGCTAACCTAAGTTATCTAAGAATCTCATTAACTGAGCGTTATTTGCTTACACGAACACTGATATCTTTCTTTTTCTTAATATAAACTTTTTGGAATGCAATGAAAACATATCTTAATATCTTGAGGTAAAAGGACAAATGTATTAAATTGTTATTCTCTAAGATAAGAATGTAACAATCTTTTAAAAATTATAAAGGACAATAGAGAACACAAAGACAAAGAAAATGTCAACCTTCTTATTAAATTTCACTAAAAATATTCTAATAAAACTGCTAATATTGAGTGGTTTTCTTATTCTTGAAGTTAGACTAATCAGGATATAAACTTTTTCGCAAATTTAACAGGTTTTTCAAGGTGTGTGATTAAAAAGGCTTTACTTCAGATTTATTATCTGGTCCACATAGCATAAAGCTTCTTGTTCATTATGTTCAAACAATCAAGTGGAATTAGTCATTAGCAAATTAACCAAGTCCTATAAAGTGTGTGTCTCACTCTCATGCTTATGACTTTGAATAAGGACCAATTACTTTCTCACATCTGTCACTCACGTATTGAGCTGCAGAATGTCAAGGCTTACTGGCACAATGTGTACAAGTGTGAAGTAGGATGTTTATGATCCAAGTGTTCATAACTGAGAGCCTTTGTCCATAATAATTGGTGCACATCAAATGATTTTTTTTATTCATGGTAGAAAATAATTTGCATTTTCCAAAGTGTTTGAAGAAAAGGTATTTTCACAGGATAGTATTTTATAAATTCTTAATTTAAATTTTACAGAATTTGCTCATTACTGGTGGAAGTTGTATTTTTATCTTAAAATACATGTGAAAAAGAATTTTGTCAGAAAAGACAGAAGAGAAACAATGTATACTTTGGATATATATTATTCTATGGCACAGAAAGTTAGTCATAAGATTTTATAAAAGTAAATTCCAGTCATACAAAAATATCGCCAACCCCAAAACAGAAGCCAGTATTTAATAATGAGCACATATTTTCATCACGCCTTTGAATTTTCATTCGTACATAATACTAGGTATGAAGAGTACTTTCAATTTCTCTTAAATTATACATCGAGATGGTTCTGTTATTTTATTCTGTTCAATAGTAATTCTGAACTTCTATTTCTATTCCATTTTTCATCTTTTCTCATTTGAATCTTTTTTGAAGTCTCCCATTTACTGATTTGTGTGCATGTATTTTTAGAAATGGAAAATGGCTTTTAGGTTGTCGTATTTTAAGCACTTTTTTTCAATTTGTTATTTTCATATGAACATTACCCATGTGATTTTTTTCAACTAGACAGTAATGCCTAATTATTAAGTGCAAATTTACAAACCAACATTTTTATTAAAAGGACAAAAGAACTAGTATATTTTACCAAAAGCTATAGGACATTTTTCTTTGAAGATTTATTTCATTCTTTTAAGATCCTTGTTTTATGCATAATGGGGTAGTTGAAATAGTTTCTTCTAAACCATCAGGAAATTATACACATCAGAAAGAGCACGTTTTATTCAGTGAATATTTTATTGAGTTTTTCATTTATCAGCCTGCATGAACACTTTTCCTTCTTGCCAGTGACTGCAAAATTTATGTTACACAAGGCTGGTAGACTGAAATGTCACCAAAATGTAGTCATGTCCTTGACCATTTCATATATTTGGTTTATAAATCTCATACTTCTTTTCCTTTGTGTGTTTATAAGGAATAGTTAATGCTATACCTGGAATTATACCATAAAAAGTTTCCAGATGGTTCCCTCTATATTTTTGGGAGTCAAACATCGTACCTTCAATTTGAGCCTCAAAGAGTAGAAGGACACATAGTACAATACAATTTAAAATAAATGACAGTGATGGCCTGTTGTCATAAGTTGATTTGACTGTATGCTAAATGGCACTTGTACATCTGGCTATCGCATGCAAATTCTGGGTGTCAGTCTCTGATCAGAAAGACGATACAATAGGATTAAGAGAGCTTGCAAAGCTACAAAAGACACAACTCTCCCCATACAAGGGAACTCTAAGATAATAGATGCTCAACAGAAGTAGGTAAGAACATTTTTAAAGTAGGATTTTAGGTTAAGATGACACTAGTACTCTTTCCAAGAAATTTCTCCCATCTTCCATTTTCTTACTCACATCTCTGTGATCCTTAAGTCAGTTGGCTCCCAATTAATTCATCCTAATTTTTTCCCTTATACTTTAACTCCATTCCTCATTATTCCTTTTCTTCTGCCCCCTCCCTCCTTCAACTCTCTATCCCTCCCTGCCATCCTCCCCCCTCTTTCTTCATATTATATCTTCCTGAATACTTTACTAGCATCTCTGTGCTCAGTATATTCTGAACTAGACTATATTATGGTAGCACATGTTTCTCCATTCCCATATCTAGCATTCTACTTTTCCAAGTATGCTGAAAAAAATCTGGATGGCTAGTTAAATTAAAACAGATTATTTTTGGAGACAGCTGGAGGGTTCTTAGATATAGATTTGTGCATTATAAGGAAAAATAATAGTCATATAGTCATAGTAACACTCACCTGATGGTCACAGCTCCACACACAGACACAGATCCCTGTGACTCCATTGTTAAGAAAGGAAACTAGCTAGTGTGGTGTTAGTTAAAAATACTCCTTGAGGGGAAAATTTTAAAGGAAAATTTCTAAACAGTAAGGTTCAACATTATATTCTTTGGGGACTCAGCACAGATATGGTACACTAGTTCACTTGCAAATCCTGGGGTGTACCGGCCATCATAGTGCTGCAGAGCAAAATGCCTCTCTACTGCTCCTTTCCAGATTCCTTCGAATAGTCTGTCCTCTTTAACATGAAAAATCTCGTATAAATTACTCCAACTGATGAAATATTAACTTTAGTGTTATATTCAGAGACAAGATCTCCCATTGTTGATAATTTAAAAAAACGCTCACACACAAATTCACAAGATCTAGTGAGTAACAGCATTGGCTTCCACCTTTTTTGCTAATTCTAAACACAGCCTTTTTCTTTTCTTTCTTTCTCTCCTTTTTTTTTTTCATCACCTTTAGCCAGGCAAACCTCTGACACATTTGGGGAAATGTCTTACAGTGATGTTCGATGTCTTCTTATGCCTAGACAGAGACAAGCTGCAAAGTAATTCTAATATATTCAAGCTTACCTCTGGCTAAAATTAGCGCTAAAACCACAGATTCCCATTAATCCCATCTTTCTATCATTCCTTGTCTACCTTTTTTCTTCTTAAGAACTGAGGAAAACTCAAAGCGTTTCCAATAAAATCTGGAACAAGACAAGGTTGTCCAGTCTGTCATTTCATGTTTAATATAGTAGTTAAAGTATTAGCTACAGAAATAAGACACATGAAAGATATTAGATGGCTATAAATAGGAAAGGAAGAAGTCAAGGTATCCTTATTTGCAGACATGATGATTTTGTACATAAAAGACCCTAACGATTCCACTGGAAATTTCCTAAAGCTATTAAGAACATTGGGCAATAAACCAGGATGCATAGTAATGGTTTTAGATTTCAAAAATATTAAATTATGTATTAAGGAACTGACAGTATTTATAGTGTTTTAAGGGAAGCACTTGTTGACCATGTTTGAAATGGAAAGGATTCAAAATTAACTTCTTTTTCATTTTTTCTTTTTCTTTCTTCCATTTGTGTGTATGTGTGAGCATGTGTGTGTTGTTGTTGTTGTTGCTGCTGCTGCTGTTTTTCTTGATTTGTTTGCTTGCTACCAAATTATTACTATATAGGCTAACCTCAGACTCATCATCATCTTGCTTTCGTCTTCCCAAGTACCTGGTTGGCTAACATGCCCCTGCATACTTATAGATGAACTTTTCCCCACTTTCATTCAACATTTCAACTTTTTCCTAGAATACTTGTCATATACTATGTAACTTTTCAGTTGACTTTTTAAGGTATAAAGCATTCATATCCCAGTATTGGGAAGCCTAGTATTTCTTATTTGATTTAATATGCCTATCCTCAGCAGCAGCTCTGCATAATACCCTACAGATTAGCTGTAAAGACAGATGTCATTTCATCATCTGAGCTCCACCTAACCCCTCTGTTTACAGAGAGCTTCTATATTCTCTGGTTAGAAGAAATGGAGACAATAAGCAGAGTAAAGGAAAATTTCACTCACACTTGTTCATGTACCTTCCTGAGTACTACAGTAGCTCGATACCTAAACAAGGAGGAACACCAGGCCAAACTTTGCTCAAAAAACAGCATTCTATTTCCAATCGATGCCTGTGGGATTCAGAAGACCCCATAATTCTCCAAGGCTTAGCCTTCTGTCAAGATGCAGAACAAATTAGTCGAGATGTATTGCAAAGTGATCTAACTTCCCTATATGGAAAGGGGAAACAAAAGCAAACAAAGAAACAAAACAAAGCAAAAAAAACAAACAAACAAAAAAAAAAACCTCAAAACAGTGGACCAAGAAGTGTAGCAGAGAGGAATACAAGGGAAATGGACACATGTGGAGGCATTGCTTTTTTTCCCCTTATCACTGTCTTAATTTTTATGTATGCTTTGAAAATCACAAATGTTATGAATAAGGAAATACTTAGCATTTCTATTTGTTATGTAGGCATTGTATTGAGCTTGGATATATAATTTGTCCTTGGGTTACAAATCAAAACAACTAAGCCCTGGAAATACAGCCTACAGTGAGTGGGCAGCTTATCATTATGAGCTGTACAACCTAAGGAAAGGCATTGCAGAAATGTGAAGAATTACCCTCATGTGACAACAGAGAAAAAGATTCCCAGCGGCTTTAGAATTCTCAGCATCCTCGACTTTCTCAGAGTCATCCACATTCCAAACAAGGTTCAACTTTCATAATAAAATTCTTCATCTTCCCATGGAGACACTGTGACATTCCAAATCAATCACAGCAAAGCAGAAAATCAGAGGTTCTTACTACAGACTTGGCTCTCAGCCAAATTATTATAATTGCAACATATAGTGATGTTATTTGAAGAAAACCTGACCTTTTTGAAATCAAAAGTTTCAAATGCAGAACTTTTTACTATTGTTATTTCTTAACACTATTGTAAGAATCTAGTCAATCCAGTGTCCACATATTATTTCCTGTATATATGGATAGTGACTGGTTAGCAGCTTTTCTGTCAGAAAAAAAAACAAAAAAACAAAAAAACAAAAAAAAACTTGTTTTGTGGAAACAAGTTAACCATTCTTCTGAGTTGCTACAATAGTGGAAGAATTCTAGGTTATTAGATTATAGTATAAATTAAACTATTTCTTCCTCTAATGATAAAGTCATCAGGGTTCTTAACATCATAACTTATGACCATTTCTCATATTTGAGAATTATGAGGTATGAGAAATAGTGTCATTTCTGGTCATTTTGAATTTAAAACAAATATATTCAATAATGAGGTTTTTTTTTTTTTACAACTCTAAATCTATCTCCATCTCCATCTCTATTTCTGTGTCTGTCTCTGTGTGTGTATGTGTGTGCTCATGCATTCACCTTGCCTATAGTATGTTATTGTGGTTACACAAGCTTGAAATTTTGGAGACCAGATCCAACATCAGCTCCTTTTCACTTTTTTATCCACCTTATTTTTGAAACAGAGTCTTTTTCTAAAGTTCTAGCTTACAAACTTTCTAGAGTGTTTGGAGTGTGAACTCCAGTAAACTCTTCCCCACATCCATGCCAATTTATGGTAACAGAAGAACGACTACCGTCTTCAGCTTTAACAAGGGTCCTGAGAATTTCAGTTCAGATTCTAGTGGTTAAAGGCACTTTAATGACCAAAATGTTTCTCAACGTCTATAATAAAAAGTTTGTACATGTGTGTAAGAGACCAAAGACTAGAACACAGGGTTCTTCTTTTCAAGAAGTTTATAACTCTTTCTTTTTTTTACTTGTTTTTTACTTTCTATATTTTTGTTTACATTCCAAAGGCTTTCCCCTTTCCCAGCTCCCCCCTCACCATATGTCCCATAATTCCTCTTGCCTCCCCGCACCACCCCCCCCACCTATTCTCCAATCACCACCTCACCATTTCTCTGTTCTGTTCTGGTACTCTCCTACAAAACTGGATCAGGTCCTTTCAGTACCAGGGTCCTCTCCTTACTTCTTCTTGGGAATATTTTGATTTCTAATTGTGCCTTGAGTATTCAGAGCTTCTGGGCTCATTAATATCCACTTATCAGTGATTGCATTTCATGTGTATTCTTTTGTGATTGGGTTAACTCACGTAAGATGATATTTTTCAGATCCAACCATTTGCCTACAAATTGCATGAATTCGTTATTTTTAATTGCTGAGTAGTATTCCATTGTATAAATATACCACATTTTCTGTATCCATTCTTCCTTTGAGGGACATCTGGGCTACTTCCAACTTCTAGCTATTATAAATAAGGCCGCTATGAACATAGTGGAGCATGTGTCTTTATTTTATGCAGGGGAATACTCTGGGTATATGGCCAGGAGTGGTATGCCAGGGTCCTCTGGAAGTGCCATGCCCAATTTTCTGAGAAACCACCAGACTGATTTCCAGAGTGGTTGTACCATCTTGCAGTCCCACCAACAGTGTAGGAGTGTTCCTCTTTTTCCACATCCTCGCCAGCACATGTTATCTTTTGAGTTTTTAATCTTAGCCATTCTGACTGGTGTGAGGTGGAATCTCAGGGTTGTTTTGATTTGCATTTCCCTGATGACTAATGATGTTGAACATCTCTTAAGGTGTTTCTCAGCCATCCAAATGTCTTCTTTTGAAAATTCCTTGTTTAGCTCTGTACACCATTTTTTGATAGGGTTATTTGGTTCTTTGCAGTCTAACTTCTTGTGTTCCTTGTATATATTGGATATTAGCCCCTTGTCAGATGTAGGGTTGGAGAAGATCTTTTCCCAATTTGTTGATGGCTGTTTTGTTCTTCTGACCGTGTCCTTTGCCTTACAGATACTTTGTAATTTTATGAAGTCCCATTTGTCAATTTTTGATCTTAGAGCATAAGCTATTGGTGTTATGTTCAGAATTTTTCCCCCTGTGCCCATGTCCTCCAGGGTCTTCCCGAGTTTCTTTTCTATTAGGTGCAGTGTGTCTGGTTTTATGTGGAGGTCCTTGATTGAAGAAGACCTCAGGAAATGGAAAAATATTTCATGCTCTTGGATTGGCAGGATCAATATAGTAAAAATGGCCATCTTGCCAAAAGCAATCTACAGATTCAATGCAATCCCCATCAAAATCCCAAATCAATTCTTCATAGATATAGAAAGAGCAATTCTCAAATTCATCTAGAGTAACAAAAAACCCAGGATAGCTAAAACTACTCTCAGCAATAAAAGGACTTCTGGGCTAATCAATATCCCTGACCTCAAGCAGTACTACAGAGCAATTGTGTTAAAAACTGTATGGTATTGGTACAGCAACAGGCAAGTAGATCAGTGGAATAGAATTGAAGACCCAGAAATGAACCCACAGACTTATGGTCACTTGATCTTTGATAAAGGAGCTACAACCATCCAGTGGAATAAAGATAGCCTTTTCAACAAATGGTGCTGGTTCAACTGGAGGTCAACATGCAGAAGAATGCGAATTGACCCACTCTTATCTCCATGTACTAGATTTGTAACTCTTAAGGGATCTTTCTAAATGTAAGCTGTATTGCTATTGGGTTTTTATATTCAAAATGTCCACAGTGTTGTTTCAGAATGATTCTCTAACTTTTAGCTGAAATGGGAGGGGGAAATTATTCAAGAAATTATAGAGAAAAATTATAATCAGAAAATCACGGATATATATTAGTAAAATATGTAAGAAACTTAAAAGAAATACCATTCTCTTAATTAAATTTTGATACCTATTGAAATTAGGACAATTTCAACTGAACTTGTTTCAATAACTGCTCAATTTAGTAAGACAAAAGACTGAAATGGGCATTGAAAGAAAACAAATAAAATGATTTTTGTTCCTTAATGGTAGATGTCATAATATATTCTTAGAAAAAATGGAAAGGCACCTAGACATATGTAATAATTAGTATTAGGGTATATAGAAGTATAATGTGATAAGCAATGTATTCCATTCTTATATATTTCAAGTAAAATAATCAATGCTAAATCTTTTACTGCTCAGAGGATGCTGAAAGTTTGAGTTAAGTTAAGGATACATTAAATAATTTTTGATATTTGGCATGTGTAACATCCTCTGAGTTAATTATAACCTTTAAGTTTATTATTTATGGGGCAGGTTTTACTCACATATGGGTAACTTTGAAATGTCTATGAAAACCTTATATATTATTTATACAACATATAAGGCCTGAGGAATTCCTTCTGCACCCAATGTTTAGACCCAGGTAAGTCTGAAACCATCCTAATAACTCTAACCTTGCTGATACTCTTATGTAACCCAGTCTTCTCAAAAACTCCTTTGTCATTTAGTCTATACACTGTTGGAAAAAATAGAAGGAACAGTGATCATAGGAACCTGGCAGGGTTACTGAGTGTCAAAGGCCACTTTGAAATAGCAATACCTCTCCAAATTAGCATAAATTAGAAAAAGTTTAGAAAAGAGATAAAGAAATAATGATTTTTTTCTCCCCCAGAATGAAGAGTCTCTGCTGTCGATTTGAAGGAAAAATTAGGAAACATGTTGTATCATCTCATCCCTGGGAAAGGGACATGAGACTAGCTTACATTTTAAATATGGCTTCTGCTAGTAAAAAAAATTGAAAATATTTATGAGGTTATATTCCAATTAGAAACAGCAAGCATTGAATTATGTCTGATTCTTGAAATCTTACATGAATAGTAAAAATGGAAAGCATGCACTCCCCAAACAGTGGCCTTGTCATTTCTTTGAAATGCTAGAGAACATCAGGATACATTTCTTAAATATTACCTAAGAAGTCTGAATAAATGAATGAAGTATAGTTTTATCCAGTTGATTATATTGATGGAAATATGTCTTAATTTTTAAGGGTAAAGGGAACTAGGGAAAGATAGCTATAATTATTAAATATAGATCACAAAATCTCAAAAAAAAAAAACCTCCCTTATTTCAGTATGTAAGATGCCAACAGAGCAAACATCTGTAGTTCAGGTGAGAGTGAAAATCTGCCCTCTTTTGGGAGAACATACGTCTTGGGGTGGACTCTGTTATCAAGGCTAATGGTTCCTTGCTGTTGTTCTTTGTTCCAGCTTTGCTTTTCACTTCTCACTTGTAGGACAGCTTCAATGGTTGACTTGTTTAAAGTGCTTAATTACTCATGTGGTGGCTATTACCAATGCAAACTGTCAACAGGATACACAGGCAACCATTGTGTCCCAGCTGATGTTACAGTACTAAATGGGACCTGATTACTGTACATTGCTTTCTCAATGCTGTTAATTTGCATGTTTGAATAAGTCTGTTGGGACACCATTTTACAGCTATTGCTCCATGCACACTGCTTGGGATCGCTTTGGGAAACAGTAAGGAACCGGCTTTTTCTATTCATCTGAATGGAGGGTTGGGAGCTGCTGATACCATGGCCATTATGCATTGTACCTATGGGCTTTGTAGCCCCTTAGATATTACATTGCCACACTTTCTTTTCCTTTCTGATTGCTTTTATTTTTCGTCATCTTTTAGTGGCCAGATTCTGTTTATTATTAAATATGACTGTTGAATGTGGAAGTGAGTGTTTGCCTATAATTGTCTCTAAATAAAGTAGAAGTGATTTAAGACATAAAAGAAATCTCTTCACAAGAGTATATTTATTAAGATGTATATTGTACACATACACACATGTACACACACATATATACACATGCAAGCATGCATGCACATAAGTATATATGAATATACATATACAGCAATAAAAACAAAGAAAAAGAAGCTATAAACTTGAGAATGGGGAAAAACATGAGAGTGATTGGAGGGAGGGTACTGGAAACAGACTGAAGGGAAGAAAAAGAAGAGCAAGAGTGATGAAATTCTATTTTAATTAAAAATGTATTTAAAAATAATCTGTACATGTAATAGAAATAATCGCTCATCACTTTAATATTATGTGGGCAAACAATTTTTTATTGTTTCAAAACCCAATGGTTATTCAGGCCATTTAAATTACATTAAAAGTTGGCAGTTTGCTCTATTTCTGTATTAAATATTTTAAACTCTGTTTTACTGTTATATTGTCAATCAAAGAGAAAATAAATGAGTTGCCTTGACAGCATGCAAACTTTTTTAAAGATTAAAAAATTCAATGAATTTAATGTAGCTTGAAGCACATTAAAAATATCAAATAGCAGTATATTTTATTCTAGAAAACTTGCCTGGTGGAGGGAGTATCCTTATTACATGTTAGAGAATTTTCTGGGTATATGCCCAGGATAAAAAAAAAAATCTAATTAAAAAAACCTTGCCTGGCACTTGAATATATATGTGAATGATTTAATAAACTTGTGACCAAATTAGTGTGATGCTTTGCACTTTTTAAAAATTATTTTATTGGATATATTCTATATTTACATTTCATTTCCCTTTTTCTGGTTCTCCTCCCCCCTCCCAAGTTCCCACATGCCCTTTTCCCTCCCCCTGTTCCCCTATCCACCCCTTCCCACTTCCCTGTTCTGGTATTCCCCTACACTGATGCTTTGATCCTTTCTAGCACCAGTGTCCACTCCTTCCATCTTGTCAGACATCATTTGGTATGTGGATTGTGTCTTTGGTGTCCCAAGATTCTAGGCTAATATCCACTTTTCAGTGAGTGCATACCATTGGTATTCTTTTGAGACTGGGTTACCTCGCTTAGTATGATGTTCTCCAGCTCCACCCATTTCTCTAAGAATTTCGTGAATTCATTGTTTCTAATGGCTGAATAGTCCTCCATTGTGTATATATGCCACATTTTTTGTATCCATTCCTTCATTGAGGGAGATGCTTTTCACTTTTAAACTTTCAATTATTAATTTAAAAATATTTTTTGAAACAGTTCTGATTTTTTTCTCAATTGGACTTTCCTTAGTTTCTGTCATAAAAGATAATGGCAAGATGACTTCAATCTTCATGATAATCTTTGTAGGTTTGTAGTACAGGAGATTTCAAGGTTCAGTCTAGACTCCATAGCAATGAATAAACTGGTTCCATGTACCCAAAGACAAATCTCAATATTTGGATCTCACTCTCATATTGTGTCTATTTTTTCAACTTATAAAGAGATTGTTTTGTTTTATTTTAAAATTTCGTAATGGTCATTAACAGTCTGCATTACAGTGAATAGTTGTTAAATGTGGGAATTTGTTTAAATAGATATGTTACCAAGAAACTGGAAATGCGAATGTTGCTATTATTTCCTCAGTGAGGGGTGTGATGAGAGGCCTACCCAAGCTGTCTGAACACTAGGCTTAGGCAGAGTCCAGAGAGTTTAATTTCTTGTTCTGTTCTATCGCTAAGCCTCGAGCTGGAAGCCTCTAGCCTCCATACAATGTAATCTTCTGCAAGGCTGAGTATAGAAGACTTCAGCTCCCAACCTCAGTCTGCTACGCTAGGCCTAGAGTGTTTCAGTCTCTGAGACTTACTGCTGAGGAAACTCACCCTTTCTAGCTCTTTCTGAACTCTGATTGGTCGGGTCAAATCAGCTTTTCTTGCCTAAGCCCCAGTCCAAGATGACTGATGCAAATAGGCTTCCCAAGATTTCTGACTGAATGCTCTGTTTGTAAAGACTGCCTATGAACTCCATGAATTGGACCACTCTGAACTGTTCTAAACTACACAGAACTGAACTGCTCTGAACTGTTCTAGATTGAATCAAGGACAACTGCACAGAACTGAACCGCTCTGAACAGAACTCTTCAAACTGATTTGGAATTGAGTTTAGCTAAATTGTCTCTCCCTCACTGCTCTTTAAGTAGCTTCTCTTTCCTGTCTCTTCTCCTGAGAGTTGTGCATAATCTATCTCTTAATCATTCAGTCAAATCTTCTCTGATCAATTACTTTGTCTGCCCCTTAATTAGTTTGAAATTAAAAGTGTGTACTGAAGGTGCGTTTGTTTTCCAGCCAGAGTGACAAAGGCATGTGATGTGTCTGCATTCCAGCTGGACATATCTTTGGATGTGATCCCTTGCCAGAGCAATCATATTGCAGGCTTAAAATCCCTCTACATCTTTTCCCTTTCTGGTTAAGCACAACATTGTTTAAACACAGTTTAACTTTTACCACAGAAACTATTATCAGTCTGAATGTCCTTAGGAAGATCCATTGATGTGATGCTCCTTTATAACCAGACCTTAATGGAAGCTTCTCTGATTCAGTTCAGCTCTTTGGCAACTTTGGTGGAACCCATATATTTTCATCACCAGTTTAAACACAAGCAAAACTCCAGGGCAACATCTTCCCAGATTTCCATTCTGATGTTAAAACATCTTTAACATGTAGAGTTTTATCTAATTCAACAGGTTTTTTTTTTCTTTTACAATCCAGCATCTTTCAGTTGATTTCATTTCCCCTTCCTACTCATCAAGATAGAATTATGTCTTTATGAATCCACACATATCAAGAACTAGCAAATTGCCCTTACAGCTGCGGTCACAGTCGGTCTCCATATTGCGACCAGGACACCGCTAGAGAGGCCCAGGTAGACATACTCAATCAGGGGCTACCATCGCTCAGGTGGATCTGCCAGACTCTCGACACCAGCCAGGGCCAGGGTGGCAGCTCAGCAGGACTTCTCCACGACCTCCTGCCTTGCACCAAGGCAGTTGGGAGCAGCCTGCCCAGTGGTTCTTAAAACAGCTGCGGTCACAGTTGGTATCCATATTACCACCAGGACACCACTAGAGAGGCCCAGGTAGACAGAATCAATCAGGTGCTACCATCGCTTGGGAGGATCCGCCAGGCTCTCCCCACTAACCAGGGCAAGGGCAGCAGCTCGCAGGACATCTCCACGCCCTCTTGCCTTGCACCAACGTGGTTGAGAACCACCTTCCCTGAGGTCCCCTCAGCACTCGCAGAGGCAGTCTCTATCTTGCAGCCTGGTCAACAGTAGAGAAATAACAGGTGGTCCCAGCCTTATGGGAGGTTCAAACACCAGCCAGTGACAACAAGGCCAACTAACTCCAGAGATAACCAGATGGCAAAAGGTAAACGAAGGAATGTCACTAACAGAAATCAAGGCAGCATGAAAACATCTAAACCCAGTTTGCCAACAACAGGAAGCCCTGGATACCCCAACACACCAGAAAAACAAGATTTGGATCTAAAATCACTGGTCAGGGTGCTGGTAGCTGAACACATAGATAAATCTCTTAAAGAAATAGAGGACAAAATGGATCAAAAGTTAGAAGCCTTTACAAGGCAAACACAAAAATCACTTAAAGAAATTCAGGAGAATATGGATCAAAAAACAGAAGCCAATAAGGAGGAAATACAAAAATCACTTAAAGAAATACAGAAGAACATGGGTCAACAAGTAGAAGCTATGGAAGAGGAAACACAAAAATCTCTTAAAGAATTACATGAAAACACAATCAAGCAAACGAAAGATCTGAGCATAACCATCCAGGTTCTAAATACAGAACTAGAAAGAACTAAGAAATTGCAAAGGGATACAACATTGAAGATAGAAAACCTTGGGAAGAAATCAGGGACCATAGATGCAAATATCAACAATAGAATACAAGAGATAGAAGAAAGAATCTCTGATGCCGAAGATACCATAGGAACCATTGATTCAACAGTCAAAAAAAAATGCTAAATGCAAAAAGCTTGTAACCCAAAATATCCAGGAAATCCAGGACACAATGAGAAGACCAAACCTAAGGATTATAGGTATAGATGAGAGTGAAGATTTACAAGTTAAAGGGCCAGCAAATATCATCTACAAAATTGTGGAAGAAAACTTCCCCAACCTAATGAGAGATGCCCATGAATATACAAGAAGCCTACAGAACTCCAAACAGACTGGACCAGAACAGAAATACATCCCATCACATAATAATCAAAACCTCAAATGTACTAAACAAAGAAAGAATATTAAAGGCAGTAAGAGAAAAAAAACCAAGTAACATATAAAGGAACACCTATCAGAATCATACCAGACTTTTTACCTGAGACCATGAAGCAAGAAGATCTTGGGCAGATATCATGCAAACTCTAAGAGAACATAAATTTCAGCCAAAACTACTTTACCCAGCAAAATTCTCAATTGCCATAGATGGAGACACCTAGGTATTCCATGACAAAACCAAATTTGCATGATATCTTTCCACAAACCCAGCCCTACAAAGGATAATAGGGGAAAACACTAACACAAGGAAGGAAACTATACCCCAGAAAAAGCAAGATAGAAACCTCCTCTAATCAAACCCAAAAGATGATATCCTCTCAAATATAAAAAAAAAATTCAAAGATTTTGGGAGGTAATAATTACTATTCCTTAATATCTCTTAACATCAATAGACTTAATTCCCCAATAAAAAGGTATAAACTAACAGACTAGATATGGAAACAGGACCCTACATTTTGCTGCATACAAGAAACACATCTCAGTGTTAAAGACAAACACTGCCTTAGAGTAAAAGGGTGGAAGACAATTTTACAAGCAAATGGTCTCAGAAAACAAGCTGGAGTAGCCATTCTAATATCAAATAAAATTGACTTTCAACCTAAAGTCATCAAAAGAGACTCGGGTCACTTCTTGATGGTCAAAGGGAAAATCCACCAAGAAGAACTCTCAATACTGAACATCTTTGCTCCAAATGCAAGGGCACCCTCATTTGTAAAAGAAACCTTACTAAAGCTTAAAGCACACATTGCACCTAACACAATAATGGTGGGTGACTTCAACACTCCACTCTTCTCAATGGACCAATCAGGAAAGCAGAAACTAAACATGGATACAGTGAAACTAATTGAAACTTCGGAGGAATTGGAATATATATGAATATATATATATATATATATATATATAAAACATTTCATCCTAAAGCAAAAGAATATACCTTTTTCTCAGCACTGCATGGTACCTTCTCCAAAATTGATCATATAATTGGTCACAAGACATGTCAACAAATACAAGAAGATCTAACTAATTCCATGCCTCCTATGACAACACCATGGCATAAGAGTGGTTTTCAATAGCAACAAAAACAACAGAAAGCCCACATACACATGGAAACTGAACAATACTTACTCAATGACACATTGGGCAAGGAAGAAATAAAAAAAAATCAAAGATTTTCTAGAATTCAATGAAAATGAAGGTACAACATACCCAAAACTATGGGACACAATGAAAGCAGTGCTAAGAGGAAAACTCATAGCTCTAAGTGCATCCAAAAAGAAACTGGAGAGAGCATACACTAGCAGCTTAATGGAACACCTTGAAGCCCTGGAACAAAAAGAAGCTAATTCACCCAGGAGGAGTAGAAGACAGGAAATCATCAAACTCAGGGCTGAAATTAATCAAGTAAAAACAAAGAAAACTGTACAGAGAATCAACAAAATCAGGAGCTGGTTCTTTGAGAAAATCAAAAAGATAGATAAACCCTTATCCAAACTAACCAAAGGACATGGAGACAGAATCCAAATTAATAAAATTAGAAATGAAAAGGGGGACATAACAACAGAAACTGAGGAAATTCAAAAGATCATCAGATCCTACTACAAAAGTCTATACTCAACACAACTGGAGAATCTGGAGGAAATGGACAATTTCCTAGACGGATACCAAATACCAAAATTAAATCAGGATCATTTAGATCAGCTAAACAGTACAATAACCCCTAAGAAAGAGAAGGGGTTATGGAAAGCCTCCCAACCAAAAAAAAAGTGCGGGACCAGATGGTTTTAGTGCAGAATTCTACCAGACATTCAAAGACTTAACAACAATACTCTTCAAACTATTCCACAAAATAGAGACAGAAGGGAAACTCACTTGTTCTTCGAAGCCACTATTATGCTGATACCAAAACCACACAAAGATCCAACAAAGAAAGAGAACTACAGGCCAATTTCTCTTATGAATATCGATGCAACAATACTAAATAAAATTCTTGCCAACAGAATTCAAGAGCACATCAAAATGATCATTTACCATGATCAAGTAGGTTTCATCCCAGGAATGCAGGGGGAGTTTAATATATGGAAATCCATCAATGTAATCCACTACATAAACAAATTAAAAGAAAAAAAACACATGGTCATCTCATTAGATGCTGAAATGCATTCGACAAAAATCAGCATCCTTTCATGCTAAAAGTCTTGGAAAGAGCAGGAATTCAAGGCCCATACCTAAACATAGTAAAAGCAATCTACAGCAAAACAGTAGCCAACATCAAAATAAATGGACAGAAATTTTAAGCAATCCCACTAAAATCAGGGACTAGACAAGACTACCCTCTCTCTCCATATCTTTTCAATATAGTACTTGAAGTTCTAGCGAGAGCAATTAGACAACATAAGGAAGTCACAGGGATACAAATTGAAAAGGAAGAAGTCAAACTATCATTATTTGCAGATGATATGATAGTATACTTAAGCGACCCAAAAAACTCCACCAGAGAACTTCTATAGCTGATAAACAATTTCAAAAATGTGGCTGGTTATAAAATTAACTCAAGAAAATCAGTAGCCTTCCTGTACTCAAAGGACAAGCAGGCTGAGAAAGAAGTTAGGGAAATAACACCCTTCACAACAGCCACAAACAACATAAAGTACCTTGGCGTGACTCTAATCAAACAAGTGAAAGATCTGTATGACAGGAACTTCAAGTCCTTGAAGAAAGAAATGGAAGAAGACATCAGAAGATGGAAAAATATTTCATGCTCTTGGATTGGCCGGATAATATAGTAAAAATGGCCATCTTGCCAAAAGCAATATACAGATTCAATGCGATCCCCATCAAAATCCCAACTCAATTCTTTATAGATCTAGAAAGAACAATTCTCAAATTCATCTGGAGCAACAAAAAACCCAGGATAGCTAAAACTATTCTCAAAAATAAAAGGAGTTCTGGCAGAATCAATATCCCTGACATCAAGCAGTACTACAGAGCAATTGTGTTAAAAACTACATGGTATTGGTACAGCAACAGGCAAGTAGATCAATGGAATAGGATTGAAGACCCAGAAATGAACCTACAGACTTATGGTCACTTGATCTTTGATAAAGGAGATACAACCATCCAGTGGAAAAAAGATAACCTTTTCAACAAATAATGCTGGTTCAACTGGAGGTCAACATGCAGAAGAATGCAAACTGACCCACTGTTATCAACTTGTACTAAGATCAACTCCAAGTGGATCAACGGCCTCCACATAAAACCAGACACCCTGAAAATAATAGAAAATAAACTGGGGAAGACCCAGGAGGACATGGCCACAGGGGGAACATTCCTGAACAGAACATGAATAGCTTATGCTCTAAGATCAAGAAATGACAAATGGGACATCATAAAATTACAAAGTTTCTGTAAGTCAAAGGACACTGTCAGAAGGACAAAAACAGCAACCAACAAATTGGGAAAAGATCTTCACCAACCCCATATCTGTCAGATGGCTAATATCCAATATATACAAAGAACTCAAGAAGTTATACCCCAAAGAGCCAAATAACCCTATTAAAAATGGGGTACAGAGCTAAACAAAGAATTGTCACCAGAAGAAATTCAGATGGCTGAAAAACGCCTTAAGGGATGTTCAACATCATTAGTCACCAGGAAAATGCAAATCAAACAACCCCGAGATTCCACCTCACACCAGTCAGAATGGCTAAGATTAAAAATTCAGGAGACAACAGGTGCTGGCAAGGGTGTGGAGAAAGAGGAACACTCCTCCAATGTTGGTGGGATTGCAAGATGGTACAACTGCTCTGGCAATCAGTCTGGCGGTTCCTCAGAAAATTGGGCATGTCACTTCCAGAGGACCCTGTCATACCACTCCTGGTCATATACCCAGAGGATTCCCCTGCATGCCATAAAGACACATGCTCCACTAGGTTCATAGCAGCCTTATTTATAATAGCCAGAAATTGGAAGAATCCCAGATATCCCTCAAAGAGGAGTTGATAAAGAAAATGTGGTATATTTATACAATGGAATACTACTCAGCAATTAAAAATAATGAATTCATGTAATTTATAGGCAAATGGTTAGATCTGGAAAATATCCTAAGCGAGTTAACCCAATCACAAAAGAATACACATGAAATGCAATCACTGATAAGTGGATATTAATGAGTCCAGAAGCTCTGAATACTCAAGGCACAATTAGCAAGTCAAATGATTCCCAAGAAGGAAGGAGAGGATCCTGGGCCTGAAAAGATTGGATCCAGTTTTGTAGGAGAGTACCAGAACAGAAAAATGGTGGAGGGAGATTGGGGAATAGTTGGCGGGGGGGAGGGGGGAGAGACAACTTATGGGACATATGGTGGGGGCGGGACCTAGGAAAGGGGAAAGCCTTTGGAATGTAAACAAAGAATATAGAATAAATAATAAAAAAGTCACTTAAAAAAAAGAACTAACAAATTTATGTTTTAAACAAGACAGGCACTCACATTACCAATTTAAATAGAAAAAATCCAGTCATAGTACATCAGATATTAATGTACAGCATCAACTAAAATAGGTATCTGTTTTCTGAGATTGAAGGACTATTAATCTGATCTCCACTGTGTTACTGTAGATCTTGTCCCCATAGAAGAAGGACACATGCGACTTTAACTGCCTATTTTACCCTTTGATCCTACACTTTGAATTTGTTTTACAGTTTGTTTTACTTTGGTTAAAGTTTCAATCACCCTCCCTCCAAAAAAAATGTATAGATACCTTCTGAAAAGGCCAATGTGGCTTCTAAAATTCTATTTCTATTGGTGGGATAGTTTTTCTATTTATATTATTTTTCAAATTGTCTAATTGGTTGACATCATCATATATATTCTTTACATGTAAACTTCTATGATAATCCCGAGATGAAAACAGGTAAAGATGTCTCCAAGGTCTCTAACACCTTAACCAGTCATGGTTCTCAACTGTAAGAAGAAGCTTCTTTGACAAAATGTCAAAGACAAAATGTAATAGGTACAATAACACATGGTCATAAAGATAAATATTTACAAGGAATGTTAGTACTGTTTCCATACAGCCAAGTAATATTAAATTTTCCCATTAAGCCTGTTGCCTAGTCAGCAATTGGTTTTGTCAGAGTTAATGGTTATCATCATTAGTTCTGGTTTGGGAAGTAGAATATAAATCTAATAAGAAATTGGTTTGTTACTTCCATGGCCTACATAGCAGTTTTGCACAGATGGACATATCTTGTCACAAAGTTTGCTTTTAAATTTGCAATAACTACAGCTATGTAATGCTCTTGTTTACTCCCCCTACCACAGGAGTAAGCATAAAATATTCTAACACCATGAAAGCTTACAAGAAAGATTCAACTTTCAAGTTGTCAACAGCTGGACTTTTCCATTTCCTAGATTCAAGAATGTGATGTCTTCAAATATAGGTTTTTGCTATGAATTTATGAAGGGTATCTAAGATTAAAGACAATACCATGTCATATGTGGGCATTCTATGGGACATCAGTGACAAACAAATCACACAACTCACACACACACACACACACACACACACACACACACACACACACACAAACACACACACCTGACACTGGGTTTCATATTTGACAGTCTATCTTATTTTGAGAGGCATTGTCACTGTTACTGCTTAATTCTGTGAAAACTCTCTGTATCTGTCTCCCCCTGTGTGTGTGTTTGTGTGTGTGTGTGTTTATTTTACAAAACTTCTACAATAGTAGGTTTGCATGAGACCTTTCGAAGATATTTAGTATTAGATAGTTAGATAGCAGAGGTGTCCACTTCTTTCTCTTCCTTACCATCTCAACCTCCAGTCTAGTTTATATTTTATAAATAACATATACTCTATTTTAAAAATAATGTAGTACCTGGGAAAAATAATTTCTGTGTAAGAAAGTATTGTTCAATTTAACCTTATGTATTTTTAAATATTTAACATTTTCCTTGTTTTCTCTAAGATTTATCCTGATTGTAAACTTCCGTATATCTAATTGTCTTCAGAGAACAAAATACTAACAAAAGTGGACATTATATTCTCTAATCAAAGTTGTATCTAAATAGAGCACACTTCATTGATTGCTACTCTATTTGTCTTATTTTTCACATTATCGTGAGCCTTCTCAATTTAGACATTAAATATGTATTTGATTGCCTTAAATTATGTAGTACACCTTATACAAAGTTGTTTTTCTCTTTTTATCTCTTTTTGAAAATTATAAAACAGCATTTTGCAGACATCCCTGGCAGACCTGGGATTCATAATTCACCTGACACTGGGTATCATATTTGACACAAACTTTTTCACAAACTTTTTCTTAAGGGTATCATAGTATCATTTGTTATTAAAGAACTCAAGAAGTTAGACCCTGGAAAAGCAAATAACCCTATCAAAAAAGGGGGTACAGAGCTAAACAAAGACTTTTCACCTGAAGAAATTCGGATGGCTGAGAAACACCTTAAAAATGTTCAACATCATTAGTCTTTAGAGAAATGCAAATCAAAACAACCCTGAGCTTTCACCTCACCCCAGTCAGAATGGCTAAGATTAAAAACTCGGGAAACAGCAGGTGTTTGCGAGGATGTGGAGTAAGAGGAACACTCCTCCACTGCTCATGGGACTGCAAGCTAGTACAATCACTCTGGAAATCGGTCTGATGGTTCCTCAGAGAACTGGACACGATACTTCCAGAGGACCCAGCCATACCATTTCTGGGCATATACCCAGAAGAGAAGATTTTTCAGTATGCAATAAGGATACACGTTCCACTATGTTCATAGCAGCCCTATTTATAATAGCCAGAAGCTGGAAAGAACCCAGATGTCCCTCAATGGAAGAATGGATTCGAATATTATTGGTTTTTAATATTTTATTGTGTTGAGGAATACAGAACAAATCCACTACTTCACAGTCTTAACGGCAAAGTAACAGATTTTCACAAGTGATCCTTAGAATTCCCTACAGCATTTGTTTTATAATTTGCTTCTCAACTTTGTCATTTACTGGAGTACCCTGATCATATATCTATGAGTTAGAGTAAACTATGAATCAATTAAAGATGTAAAGTGATGCATAGGTTTTGCAAAGAAGACATAAGCTACATGGGAATCTAGATATGCTTGTGTGGTTGAGATTTTTAAATTTTGCAATGAGCATTGTAATTTTGATGATTGCAATAGAAAGACAAAATTACCTTCTACCCTGTAGGGAAACAATGAAGATTTTAGATCAGAATCTTACTATAGTTTGCAAATCAACTTTGTTAAGCAGGAAACTATAAGCAACTATATCATTGCCAGTATGGTTTTAACATGTTATACATTGTGTGAATTTCATTGCTTATATTTTGCTGGTAAGTGCTGCTTCTGTCTTTATGAGCCCCCTGAGCTGCATGCTCAGTACTTCCATGGGTCAAACTCTCCCAGCTCTTCAACTGCTCTAGTTCCTCTAGTTTCTAAAATGGAATTTTTCTCTACTGAGGGGTCCCTGAGCTCCAAGAAGTGAAACTCAAGGGAGGCCTCCAACCTATTCTCTTTTCTCTGTCTAATGTTTTGGCTATAGGTTTTTCCTTCTCTTTCATAAACTGCCTGAGGGAGTCTCTTTGAAAATGATTGGGCTAGGTGCTTCTCTATGAGTATAGCAGGACATTAGGAATTATTTAGTTGACATCCTTTATGGTCCGACATGCTTGATTCTACCCCAAGATTCTGCTCTCTGTGGTTCCTGGTCACCCAAGCAATACAGAAAGACACTTTCTTGTGTCTTGGTGGAGACATATGCCCTTAGCTTTTGTTGACTATATTCATAAACTCGTTGCTAGGAATCTGGGTTTGAGATGATTATATGTTTAGTTGTCAGTTTCTAAGTTTGTCTTAGTTGGATGCGATTTTTGTTCCTTGGCTATTGTTTCCCCTTTGGTCTTCTGGATAGTGAGGCCTCTTGTTGCCAGTTGGGACCTGTGACAGGGTAAAAAAGAGGGGAAAGTATTGGATATAGAATGGGAGACACTGAGAGAGTAGGGGATATCTGCTAGATGGTAGCCTACTAGTTCTTCTTAGGGGCAGATTATTTGGCCACTGGTCCATCAAGGGGTTTCTGTGTGACTTTGTGATTGGGGCAATGTGAAGAGAAGAGGGGTATTGGGATAGGGTGGTGGCACTGAGAAAGGGAGAGATAGGTATAGCCAACCTGTACCTTTAGTTGCCAGTGGGCCTCTGGTCAGAGTAGAGGGTCTCAGGCTGACATATGTTGTATTCTTTAAAAAGAAAAAACCTGCATCTCTACAATACTTCAAGTTTCCAATACAGAGTAATCACTTCTCCAATAAACTTCATTGGTTTTTATTTTCCTATGAACAGAATAATCTTTAACTATATTGAAGAGACAAATATTTTAGAGCATTCTGATCCCTTTGCAGAATCATAAACACACTCAAAATGGAATCGTGGGTGTTCCAACACTTTGGATTCTATGTGCAGTTGTCAGCTAGGTAATAGAATAATCATTGATCGAGTGCAATTTCAGCAGATCACACGATCATCATCCTACATATTTTCTTGTGAACAAGGTAATACAAAATGGTTTTAAGATGAATTATTCACTTTTTAGCATCTCTTTGTGTTCACTGCAGAGCAAAGTGAATTATGCAGGTAGTGACTGTCAATAACATTCTGTCAGAGAGGAGCACTGAAAATATGACAAAGAAGAATGTTGAATTATCCTACTCTAAACACTGAAATCAATTCTTCCAGCTTCTAAAACATATACAGAGAATGACAGATGAACTGTCTGAACAGAGTTGGATATATTGAGAATTATTCTGATTGTTAAATGAAATAAACAAAAAATAATAGAATAATCTAATATTACTCTACACATTTACAATCATTATTTATATACATAAATTGATAACTTATAATTGTCATGACCTCTGCTTTCTATTTGATCCATTCATAAATATCATTTAATAGTCATTCTAGAAATCTTTGATAAACATTTGAAATAGTACTTATGATATTAAACACACTACCCAATGTTTTTAATGAAGCAAAAATTTAAAGACATTGAATATCAAATCAATGGGAGAAGATAGATAGGAGAGTGGGTAGATTTGAATGAACCATGGCCTAATATCAGTTTAGAAAAAAATTGATAGAGCATTGTCATTGTATATAAGAGTGAAAATTAAATCAATATGTATGGTAAGCCATGTATTTCAAAGATATAGAGATATCTAATTATACAAATAAATTATAAAACATGCCCATAAAATGGTGGTTTAAAATGCATATATAAATGTGGGCTTTCTGTTGTTTTTATTGCTATTGAAGACTACTCTTATTCCATAGTGATCTGATAGGAGACATGGAATTAGCTCAATCTTCTTATATCTGTTGAGGTCTGTTTTGTGACCAGTCATATGGTCAGTTTGGAGAAGGTACCATGAGGTGCTGAGAAGAAGCACCTATATTCTTTTGATTTAGAATGAAATGTTCTATAGATATCTATTAAATCCATTTGGTCCAAAAACTTCTGTTAGTTTCACTGTGTCTCTGTTTAGTTTGTGTTTCCCTGATCTGTCCATTGATGAGAGTGGAGTGTTGAAGTCACCCAAAATTACTGTGTGGGATGCAATGTGTGCTTTAAGCTTTAGTAAAGTTTCCTTTACAAATGTTGGTGCCCTTATTTGGAACATAGATATTCAGAATTGACAGTTCTTCCTGGTAGATTTTTCCTTGGATGAGTATAAAGTGTCCTTCTGTGTCTTTTTTGCTCACTTTTTTGAAAGTCTATTTTATTGTATATTATAATGGCTACTCCTGCTTGTTTACTGGAACCATTGGTTTGGAAAACTGTTTTCCAGCCTTTTACACTGAGGTAGTGTTTGTTTTTGGCACTGATGATGCATTTCCTGTATACAGCAAAATGTTGGGTCTTGTTTACATATCCAGTCTAGTGGTCTATATCTTTTTTATTGGGGAATTGAATCCATTGATGTTAAGAGATATTAAGGAATAGTGATTGTTGCTTCCTGATATTTTTGATGTAATTTTCTGGGGAATCAGTATCCAGGACCTCAAGCAGTACTACAGAGCAACTGTGTTAAAAACTGCATGGTATTGGTACAATGACAGGTAGGTAGATCAACAGAATAGAATTGAAGACCCAGAAATGAACCCACACAATTATGGTCATTGATCTCTGACAAAGGAGCTACAACCATCCAGTGGGAAAAAAGATAGCCTTTTCAAAAAATGGTGCTGGTTCAACTGCGGGTCAGCATGCAGAAGAATGCAAATTGATCCAATGTTATCTCCATGTACTAAGCTCAAGTCCAAGTGAATCAAGTACATCCACATAAAACCAGACACACTGAAACTAATAGAAAGGAAACTGGGGAAGAGCCTTGAGTACATGGGCATAGGAGAAAATTTCCTGAACAGAACACCAATAGATCAAGAATTGACAAATGGGACCTCATAAAATTACAAAGGTTCTGTAAGGCAAAGGACACTGTCTGTCAAAAGGACAAAACAGTAACCAAAAAATTGGGAAAATATCTTACCAACCCTACATCTGACAGAGGGATAATATCCAAGATATACAAAGAACTTAAGAAGGTAGATTCCAGAGAGCCAAATAACCCTATTAAACGATGGGGTGCAAAGCTAAACAAAGAATTTTCACTTGAGAAATATCGAATGGCTGAGAAGCACCTAAAGAAATGTTCAACACCCTTAGTCATCAGGGAAATGCAAATCAAACAGCCCTGAGATTTTACCTCATACCAGTCAGATCAAAAACTCAGGAGAAAACAGGTGCTGGCAAGGATGTGGAGAAAGAGGAACACTCCTCCACTGTTGGTAGGGTTGCAAGCTCTCACAACCACTCTGGAAATCAGTTTGGCCACACATGGTATGCACTCACTGATAAGCAGATATTAGCCCAGAAGCTCAGAATACCCAAGAAACAATCCATATATCAAATGATGCCCAAGAAGAAGGAAAGAAAGGCCCCTGGTCCTGGAAAGGCTCAGTGCAGCAGAGTAGGGAAATACCAAGATAGGGGAAGGGGAAGGGGGTGATTGAGGAGCATGGGGGGGAGAAGAGGCCTTATGGGACTTTAGGGGAGGGGGGATCCAGAAAAAGGGATATCATTTGAAATGTAAATAAAGAATATATCAAATAAAAATGCACACGCACATATACATACACACACACACACACACACACACACACACACACACACACATATGACTGCAGAGATGGTTTAGCCATCAAGACCACTCTTAGAGGATGTGGGTTCAATTTGCTCACAATCATCTGTAGATCTAGTCCTAAGAGATTTGATACCCTCTTCCAGCCTCAGCAGGCATCAGTTATACACAGAGTACACAGCTGTTTTACATGTAAAATACCCATAATATAAATAAATAAAATTGAAATGCCTATCTATACATAAATATATGCATATTTAACAAATTGTATTCATATGCATATTCAAATGGTTTGAAATATTATACTATACATATTTGTAATTATAAATATTGAGCAATCTATCTTATGTAAGTGGCTTTATGCTTTCTCAGTTTTAACTCAAATGAGGTTCCTGATTTAGGAATGATGAAGAAATTGAAGAGAGCTAAACATTTATACATGGAGTACATGTGAACAACTATGATATCTTTTTTTTCACAAAATTTGAATTTTTCCAGTTTTCTGAGGAACCGCCAGACTGATTTCCAGAGTGGTTGTACCAGCTTGCAGTCCCACCAGCAGTGGAGGAGTGTTCCTCTTTCTCCACTTCCTCGCTAACACCTGATGTCTCCTGAGTTTTTAATCTTAGCCATTGTGACTGGTGTGAGATGAAATCTAAGGGTTGTTTTGATTGCATTTCTCTAATGACTAATGATGTTGAAAATTTTTTAAGGTGTTTCTCAGCCATCTGAATTTCCGGAGGACCCAGCCATACCACTCCTGGGCATATACCCAGAAGATTCCCCAGCATGCAATAAGGATACATGCTCCACTATGTTCATAGCAGCCTTATTTATTATAGCCAGAAGCTGGAAAGAACCCAGATGTCCCTCAATGGAAGAATGGATACAAAAAATGTGGTATATATACACAATGGAGTACTATTCAGCCATTAGAAACAATGAATTCATGAAATTCTTAGAGAAATGGATGGAACTGGAGAACATCATACTAAGTGAGGTAACCCAGTCTCAAAAGAATACCATTGGTATGCACTCACTGATAAGTGGATATTAGCCTAGACTCTTGGGACACCAAAGACACAATCCACATATCAAATAATATCCTAGAAGAAGGAAGGAGTGGACACTGGTGGTGGAAAGGATCAAAACATCAGTGTAGGGGAATACCACAACAGGGAAGTGGGAAGGGGTGAATGGGGAACAGGGGGAGGGAAAAGGGCATGTGGGACCTTTGGGGGATGGGGAACCAGATAGAATATATCCGATAAAAAAAATTTTAAAAAGAAAAAAATTGAATTTTTCTTTGACAAATAGAATTTTTGCATTATGTAGTTTTATCAACTTCACTTCACAGATTTTCTATATTCTAGTAACTCAAACAAAAGTATATTTTTCTCCTTTTAGAAAACTGTATGTATATACATGTCATTTTGGGTCTGAGTTGCCTCAGTTAGGATGATATTTTCTAGTTCCATCCATTTTCCCATAATAATCATGATGTTCTCGTTTTTAACAGGTGATTAGTATTCCATTGTGCAAATGGATGACATTTTTCTATATCCATTCTCCAATTGAGGGACATCTGGGTTTTTTACAGCTTTTGGCTAGTATGAGTGAGACTGCTATGAATATAATGGAGCACTAGTCTTTATGGTATGATGGACTGTCTTTTAGGTAAATACCCAGGAGCAGCACACTGGATATTTCCACTTTTCTGAGGAACTGCTAGATTGATTTCCAGAGTAGGTGTACCAGTTTGAAATCCCACCAGCAATAGAGAAATCTTCTTTCTCTATGTCCTTGCCAGCATGTGCTGCCACTTGAGTTTTTTATCTTAGCCATTCTGATTGGTGTAAGGTGGAATATCAGGGTCCTTTGGTTTTCATTTCCCTGACGACTAGGATGTTAAACATTTCTTTAAGTGCTTCATGGCCATTCAATAGTCCCATGTTGAAATTTTTCTGTTTAGCTCTGTACTCCATATTTTAATTGGGTTATTTGGTATTTTGGAGTATAACTTCTTGAGTTCTTTACAGATCTTGGATATTAGCACTCTATTGGATGTAGGAGGAGTTGGTGTGACTAATCTTGTAGAGACTTGAAGCCCCAGGGAAGCGGGATTCTCTGGAGTGTGGTGTGGTTGGATGGGGTTTTGGAGAAGCACCCTCTCAAAGGCAAAGGGGAAGGTAGATGGGGTGAAAAATTTAGGGCGAAGTTTACAATGTAAATAAATAAATTATTAATAAAAATAATTATTTATACATCTGGTAGTGTAAAATTTTGCATTTATGTTTTAGTTATTTGATAATTTGACAATACATTTTGATTATATTCATTCCTTCATCTTCTAGCCCTTCCTAAATCCATTTCTCCCTGTCTTCCAATACATCTTTGTGTCTTTTATCCAATCAAAGCTAATTTGTCCTGCCTATCTATTCTTGGATGAATGTTCTTACATGGAATCTAAGTCATTGTACCTCAACATAATATATAATATCATTTGATAGAAACACAAGAAATATGCTGGAACTCATTGACACAGGAAAGAGCTTTTTGAACAGAACCCTTATCACTCAAGCATGATCACTAGCAATTAGTAAGAGGGCTGCAAAAAATTAAAACTTTCTCTACAACAAATGACACTGGAAAAGGTGCTTGTGGGCATGCTGGTGCAGCTATCATGGAAAGTGAGGAAATTCCATTGCACTCACTGATAAACAGATATTAGTCTAGAAGCTTGGAATACCCAAGACACAATTCACATATCAAATGATGCCCAAGAAGAAGGAAGGAGAGGCCCCTGGTCCTGGAAAGGCTCAGTGCAGCAGTGTAGAGGAATACTAGGACAGGGAAGTGGGAAGGGGTGGATTGGGGAGCAGGGTGAGGGAAGAGGGCTTATGGCACTTTCAGGGAGGGGGTATCCAGGAAAAGGAAAGTCACTTGAAATGTAAATAAAGAATATTTCAAATTCAAAAATGCAAAAAAGAGGAAATTTCCAAAACACTGAATAGACATGATCCAGTTATACAATTCTTGGACATATTGCCAAAAAATTGTATTACTATAGAGATAGAAGTTCATTGTTGCTCACTGCTGCCCTAATCATTATATCTAGAGACAGAAATAGCCTAGCTATTCATCCTCTGATGCATAGATAATAAAAATGGGTACATGATGCATATAATATCACTTTAAGAAATATGAAATAACAAAATATGCAGGTAAAAATGAAGCTGGAATCACTTATCATGAGTGAGGATCAGAAAGACAAATATCATGTGCTTTCTTTTATTTGTGAGCGTAAACCTTCAGATATGTTTGTTTCATCTGAAAATGTTTTTGGTTAAATTATAATTACATCATTTCCTGTTTCCTTCTTTCACTCTAATACAACTAGTAAAATACCTTGTCATCCTCTCAAGGTCATCCTTTATTATTGTTATACACTGAAACACACACATATGTAAATACAAGGTAATGAAGCCTATTAGTGTAAATGTATGTGTATAAAACACATATATTCAAATGAAAATACATATTTAAATACACACAATTGTTTTATAATATATTTTCCTTCAAATTTAAAAATATGTTTATTTATTTAAATATTTATATGTATGGACATAAATTTTTATTCCTGAGAATGTTATCCTCCTGAGTTAAAGAGGTAACCCTATATATATCACATACATACAATTCAAAGTGTTTATGGGTCTATTTTATGGGCTTCTATTAATAAAATTTGGCATTACAAGCATTATCAAAATATGTCTTTATACTATCTCCTTATATAAGATACTTCAAATAAAACAGACAAATTATGTTTTTTTTTTACTGTTTGACTTCACAATAGTTGTTTTATATGCTAAATATACAGTGACAGTGAATTTGTTGATAGGTATAGCTGATTTTAAGATGTAGCATGGTACTTTTTGTTCATTCATGAACTCAATCAACTTGTTTACATTATATTGATAAAATAATGATGTCATTAATCTTATTAACGTAAGCCATGCAACAAAATATGGTTATTCTGCTCTTGGTAACTCTAAGAATGCAGTAATCATCAACTTGCTAGATCAATTTCATATCAAATGATTATGACAAAACAGACCCAGATCAGAGAAATCGTGGGGGGGGCTGATTGGGGAATAGTTGGGGGGAGAGGAATTATGGGACGTATGGTGGGGGAAAACTGGGAAAGGGAAAGCCTTTGGAATGTAAACATAGAATATAGGAAATAAAAATTTAAATAAAAAATGACAAAACTTCTTAATTTATTTGATGTCATGTGCCATGTATAATTATTACAACTATATATATATGTATATATATATATATATATATAAACTATTAGAAGGACAAATAGTGGTGATAAATAATGATTGTATTAATTCCATTTTTGAAATATTAAGGGTAATTATCTTTCATATTAATTTTCCCATATATGTAAATTATTTAAGTAAAACAAACTATCAAATTTGTAGTGTAGATTTTAATTTAATTTCTCTAGAGAAGTAGACTGGTCTAAATTATGTTTATCTAGGCAGAAAATTTTTCTCTTAGATTTAACTCAGAATCAACTATGTTCAGAGAATTTGGGTAACTAATTGCAGCTCTTTCTCTACCTTAATGTAGGAAACTTGTGGTAGAGCACAGCATTTGTTTACTAGTGGTATCTGCTACAATGATGCAATGGTTTTAAGCATATGAAGTCACTTTATTAATGACCAAGCAACTACACTGACTTGGCTTAAATGAGTGCTAATTATTTTTAGAGATTTATTTAAAAGTTAGAAAAGATGAGCAAAGAGCAAAGAGAGAAGATGAGCAAACTGTTTTAAAATAGATGTGTTTTGACAAACACATAGAGAAAGAAAACCAATCAAGTGACAGGTCCTGAGACTGAATGACTGCATTGATCAGATACCGACCTACCTTCTGTGTGTACTGAATTGAGAATGGAAAGAAAAAAATCCTGGAATATGCCAGTCTACAGTCAAATTTACAGTAGCATCTATCATTATTTGAAAATATAACAAATGACAAAAAGGCAGACTGTGGGACCATAATGAGCCAGGATTACAGAGGAAGGTTTGAGGAGAGCTTCAACCCAGATATCTCAGATGACGATCCCAGGAGTTGGCTCCCTCTCCCCTCCCAACCTGGCACCGTGAAGCCAGCTGCATCACCATCAACTCCAGGAAGAAATTACTATTCTGATAGTTGTCATGTTTCACTCCTTGTTTGACCTTAACCCCCCTACAGCCCCTGCATGCATGTACAAGCATGCACACTCATAAGCACAATCACTCTAAAGCCTGAGTATGTAGATGAATCATCTTCCAACAGATACCTGTGTTCTGGCCAATCCCCAGGGTATTAAGTACCCCTTCAATGCCCCCTGCATTAAACTAAAACAGTTCTCTGAAACTGTCCTAGAGTATGTTTGTGTTCTTAGCACTCACCACCAACCTAGATCTTACCTGTACCTACCTGTACCAGGCTAGGCTTCACTCCTGCCAGCCTAGCCTGGTGCATGATGGGCCTTGCTATCTGGTGGAGTGTGGAGGAGTGGACATGGGCCAGTAGCAGGTATATGATGAATGGGGGTTGAATTTATGTTTAGAAAATAAAAAGAAAACAGACTAAAAAAATGTGTTTTGAAACAAATATATATATATATATATATATATATATATATATATCAACTGATCTATACTGAAAGACATGGTGTATGAGGTAAATTAGTTTAGTGAAGTACTCACATTTCTTTGTAACTTCTGAAGTATAAGAAAATCAACTTTTGACAAGGCCAGAGAATTTGATTCATCATAAATAATATTAAATGACACTTAAGATTAAATAGGATAAAATTTTCTATTTAAAAGAAAGACATGAAAAAGTCATCTGTAAAAAGAAATATTTCCTTTATGTACATTTGGTGCTCTAAACTTATTGAATTAATTGTACATTTCAAAAGGTATTTTGTGTCTATTAGTTGAAGCAAATTATTTTGTCATTGTTAGAATATTTGTTTAAGAAAGCATATATAAGTCTATCATTTACAGACAGCTTTAATATGTCATTATTTAACATTCTACTTTTACTAAATATGTTTAAGTATATAGATAATGTCTTATTTCTTCACATTTTTACATTTGGTGTGCTATATTAAAAGTCAATCTGTTTTCAAATACCAGCATAATTCTCCGTGAATATCAAACTTTAGATATAAACAGAAATACAAATGTCAGGATCTTTGCACTTTAAAAGCAGGTGGTGTTTATTGCCTCATGGTTTTAAAACGTTTTTCTATCTTTATTCACAACAAGGTGGGTGGCACTGAAAGCTGCTATATACTTAACAGTACTCTTTAATGTTAAAGACCTTATAATATATATATTTTTGATGACTAATTCCTAAGGTGATTCATTGCAGACAATACAAAAACATCGTCTTTCCTTGTAAGGGAAAAAAACTATAAATAGCTGTGAGTTTAATCAAGACAATATTGTTGGCAGGCAACTAAAATCTAACAAGAGGCCCTTCTTTGATTTTCAAAAGAAGGTATTGGCAAGATGAAATTTTAACAAATATACAGCCGGAGATGAAGTTTCCACTGTGGAAACCATGTCTTCATAACCAATTGACTTCACTAATCTGGTTCAATCTACTTAGATGAGGCTGTAGATCACTATTATGCCGAGAAAATGAAGGGATATTATTTTGTTTTTCTATAGCTAAATATCAATACAAATAGTTATACTATGTAATTGGAATGATTAATTATCTTATCATATCATATCTATACCATGAGTGTTCTTTTAAGACTGGATTGCCTCACTTAGGATGATGTTCTCCAGCTCCATCAATTTGTCTAAGAAGTTCATGATTTCATTGTTTCTAATGGCTGAAGAGTACTTCATTGTGTATATATACCATATTTTTTTAATCCATTCCTCCATTGAGGGACATCTGGGTTCTTTCCAGCTTCTGGCTCTTATAAATAGGGCTGCCATGAACATAGTGGAACATGTATCTTTATTACATGCCAGGGAATCCTCTGGGTATATGCTAGGAGTGGTAAAGTAGGGTCCTCCAGAAGTGTCATGCCCAGTTTTCTAAGGAAACGCCAGACTGACTTCCAGAGTGGTTGTGCCAACCTGCAATCCCAATAGCAGTGGAGAAGTGTTCCTCTTTCTCCACATCCTCGCCAACACCTGTTGCCTCCTGAGTTTTTAATCTTAGCCATTCTGACTGGTGTGAGGTGAAATCTCAGGGTTGTTTTGATTTGCATTTCCCTAATGACTAATGAAGTTGAAAATTTCTTTTTTTTTCTTTTTTCTTTATTGGATATATTCTATATTTACATTTCATTTCCCTTTTTTTGTTTCCCCACCCACCTAAGGTCCCACATGCCCTTCCCCCCCCCACCCCGCTCCCTCATCCACCCCTTCCCACTTACCTGTTCTGGTATGCTTCTCAGTCATCTGAATTTCTTCAGGTGAAAATTCTTTGTTTAGTTCTGTACCCCATTTTTATTAGGGTTGTTTGGCTCTCTGGAGCCTAACTTCTTATATATATTGGATATTAACCCTCTGTCGGATGTAGGGTTGGTGAAGATCCTTTCCCAATTTGTTGCCATTTTGTCTGCTTGACAGTGTCCTTTGCTTTCATAATTTTATGAGGTCCCATTTGTCAATTCTTGATCTTAGAGCATAGGATATTGGTGTTCTATTCAGGAACTTTTCCCCTGTGTCCATGTCCTCAAGGGTCTTCCCCAGTTTCTTTTCTATTAGTTTCAGTGTGTTTTGTTTTATGTGGAGGTCCTTGATCCACTTGGATTTGAGCTTAGTACAAGGAGATAAGAATAGATCAATGCGCATTCTTCTGTAGGCCGGCCTCCAGTTGAGCCAGCACTATTTGTTGAAAAGGCTCTCTCTTTTCCACTGGATGGTTTTAGCCCCCTTTTCAAAGATCAGGTGACAATAGGTGTGTGTATTCATTTCTGGATCTTCAATCCTATTCCATTGATCTACCTGAGCCTTCCTATACTCAAAGGATAAGCAAGCTGAAAAAGAAATTATGAAAATGACACCCTTCACAATAGCCACAATATAAAGTATCTTGCAATGACTCTAACCAAACAAATGAAAGATCTGTATGAGAAGAACTTCAGGTCTCTGAAGAAAGAAATCAAAGAAGACCTCAGAAAATGAAACTATCTTCTCTGCTCGTGGATTGGCAGGATTAATATAGTAAAAATGGCCATCTTACCAAAAGCAATCTACAGATTCAACGCAATGTCCATCAAAATCCCAACTCAGCTCTTCACAGAATTAGAAAGAGCAATTATCAAATTCATCTGGAATAACAAAAAACACAGAATAGCTAAAACTATTCTCTACAATAAAAGAACTTTTGGGGGAATCAATATCTTGGACCTCAAGCAGTACTACAGAGCAATAGTGTTAAAAACTGTATGATATTGGTGCAGTGACAGATTTAGCTTCTGATGTTACTAGACAAAACAATCTCACAGCTAATGCCGATATTATGACTCCATCAGTCTTTGAATCCTCTCTTCTGAACTGATTCATGGGTCCATGGACCCATGTTTACAAAACAGTCCAGTGTAACTAGACTCTCCAACTCTGCATATTTTTTTGGTTATAGTTTTCATCTGTTGTAAAAAGAAGATTCCTTGCAGAGGTGAGGAAGATTACACTTCCTTGTGCATATGTACATATGTTAAAACTTGTACATGTTTGGTAAATCAGAAACCATGAGTTCACTAGGGCTAAGACTGCAATATCACCTATGATAGCCTTTGATTAAGGGAATCTTAAATCCAATTAGAAAGCTGTCATTTACTGCCAAAGTATGAATGCTAATACACTGCTCATAGAGTTATTATGCCATGCTGATCATAGATTAATTTCATAGTCATCATTGTGGGTAGGAGGTCAGGAACAGAAATTTTGTAAAATCCAAAGACTCATGACTGTGTCAAAAGCCAAATCAGAAGCTATATACACTATCTCACAACATGATTGAACAAAGATAACAAAATAGGCATGCTAAAGTGTATGTGGCAAAGTCCATAAGGCCCCAGCCCTACACAAAGAACTACAATCAAGAAAAGAATACTTAAAGTGGAAGAAACTTTCTTCCCCATGGAAGAGCACACCAATTGTTTATACAATACCCAACTGCTAGCCCTGAAAACCCACATACAAGTAACATTTTAACAATATATAGTGTGAACAGGTTCTATATAGGAATATATATTTATATACATCATATATTATGCATATAACCTCCCTTTTATATTTTAGTTAAAGGTTCTAATAGCTACAACTAAAAATTGCTAGAGAAAAAATTAGGAGTTGTCTCCAAACTGAAGTAATGATTTCAGTGTTGCTTCTAAGACTGTATTAAAGTTGCTTTGAAAGAGAAAGCCAGTAAAACTTTAAATTCTTATCTTTCTTTTCATTGTTCAATTTCATTATTTCTTGGCAGTTTTGGCTTCTATATTTATGAGATCCTTAATTTTTCTTCTCATTTATTCATATAAATATATATGTGTATACATATATATATATATATATATATATGTATATATATATATATATATATATATATATAGAAAGAGAGAGAAAGAGAGAGAGAGAGAGAGAGAGAGAGAGAGAATATGTTTTTTTTGATTCTTCTCATGATTTTATTTTAATTTATTTTTTATTTTTTTACTTTTTTATTTATTTTTTTCTATATTCTTTGTTTACATTCCAAATGATTTTCCCTTTCCCAGCTTCCCCCTCTCCTTAAGTCCCATAAGTCCTCTGCCCTCTGCCAGTTCCCCAATCAACCCCCTCCCGCTCCTCTGTCCTGGCAATCCCCTACAATGATGCATCAAGCCTTTCCAGGAGTAAGGCCCTCTCCTTCCTTCTTCTTGGGAATGATTTGATAGGTGGGTTGTGTTTTGGGTATTCTGAGCTTCTGGGCTAATGTCCACTTATCAGTGACTGCATTCCATGTGTGTTATTTTGTGAATGAGTTATCTCACTTAGTATGATATTTTCCAGTTCCAACCATTTGCCTAAAAATTTCATGAATTCATTGTTTTTAATTGCTTAGTAGTATTCCATTGTCTAAATATACCACATTTTCTGTATCCATTCCTCCTTTGAGGGACATCTGGGTTCTTTCCAGCTTCTGGCTATTATAAATAGGGCTGCTATGAACATAGTGGAGTATGTGTCCTTATTGCATGCCTGGGAATCCTCTGGGTATATGCCCAGGAGTGGTATAATGGGGTCCTCTGGAAGTGTCATGCCCAGTTTTCTGAGGAACCACCAGACTGATTTCCAGAGTGGTTGTACCAGCTTGCAATCCCACCAGCAGTGGAGGAGTGTTCCTCTTTCTCCACGTCCTCACCAACACCTGCTGTCTCCTGAGTTTTTAATTTTAGCCATTCTGATTGGTGTGAGGTGAAATCTCAGGGTTTTGATTTGCATTTCCCTAATGATTAATGATGTTGAACATTTCTTAAGGTACTTCTCAGCCATCTGAATTTCTTCAGGGGAAAATTCTTTGTTTAGCTCTGTACCCCATTTTTAATAGGGTTATTTGGTTTTCTGGGGTCTACCTTCTTAAGTTCTTTGTATATATTGGATATTAGCACTTTTCGGATGTAGGGTTGGTGAAGATCTGTTCCCAATTTGTTAGTTGCTGTTTTATCCGATTGATGATGAAATTAGTTTCTGTTGTGATGTCTCCCTTTTCATTTCTGATGTTGTTAATTTGGATACTGTCTCTGGGTCCTTTAGTTTGGCCAGGGTTTTATCTATTTTGTTGATTTTCTCAAAGAACCAGATTTTGATCTTGTTGATTCTTTGTATTGCTCTCTGTATTTCTGATTTCAAACACTGAATTTGATTATTTCTTGTCATCTACTCCTTTTGGGTGTGTTTGCTTCTTTTGGTTCTAGAACTCTCATGTATGCTGTTAAGTTGCTATTGTAAGCTCTCTCCAATTTATTTACCAGGGCACTTAGTGCTATGCATTTTCCTCTTAGCACTGCTTTCATTGTTTCTCATTAGTTCAGGTATGCTGTGTCATCATTTTCATTGAATTCCTGGGAGTCTTTCATCTCTTTCTTCATTTCTTCCCTGACCAAGTTATCATTGAGTAGAGAGTTTTTCAGTTTCCATGGATATGTGGGTTTTCTGTTGTTTTTGTTATTATTGAAGACCAGCTTTAATCTATGGTGATCTGATAGACTGTATGGGATTGTTTCAATCTTCTTGTATTGGTTGAGGCTTGTTTTGTGACCAATAATACTTCATTGTATAAATATGACACATTTATTTAAGATAAGTTTTTAATTGAGGGACAACTAGGTAGTTTACAGATTTTGGTTATTATGATAAACATATGCTATGATTAAGTTGAGCAAGTATCTTTATGGTAGGATGGAATGTCCTTTGGGTATATGTCTGAGTATTGTGGCTTCGTATTGAGGTACATTTATTGCCAATATTCTAAGAAAATGCCATATGGATTTCCAAAGTAGCTGTACACATTTTCATTACTAGGAGTAGTGGAGGAGTATTCTCCCTCTACAGCCTCACCAGATGTTTGATCTCCTTTAGTTGTAGTTTTGCTATAGCTAAAACTTCAAGTAGTACATTCAATAGCGATGGGGAGAGTGGAACCTAGTCTTATTTTTGATTTTCGTGGAATTACTCTGAGTTTCTCTTCATCTAATCTGATGTTGGCGACAGGCTTGCTGTAAATTGCCTTTATTAGGCTTATGTACTTGCCTTATATCCCCAATATCCTCAAGACTTTTATCATGAATGGGGTTTTGGATTATTCCAAAGGCTTTTTCAGCTTCTGGAAGATTTAATATTTTCCTCAAAGTAAAAAAGTCCTAACTTCTAGTTTTATATATTTATTATTATCATTATAATAATAATAATAATAATTATTATTATTATTATTATTATTATTATTTATTTTTCCTTTACAGTCCAGCCGCTACTCCACCTACTGGTTTGCCACCGACCAATCTCCATACAATACCTCCTCTCTCATCTCCAAAAGGATGTCCCCACCTCCTCACCCCCAACCCATAAGATCTCCCCACTCCCTGGTACCTCAAGTCTTTCAAGAATTAGTTTCTTCTTCTCTTCCAGAGGCCAGACCAGGCAGTGTTCTGCTGTATATGTGTTGGGACCTCATGTCAGCTGATATCTGCTGCCTGGTTGATGACTCAGTGTCTGAGAGATCTCAGGGGCTTAGGCTAGTTGAGATTGCTGGTTCTCCTACAGGATTGCCCTTCTCCTCAGCTTCTTCCAGCTTTTCCTTAATTCAACCACAAGGGTCCCTGGCGTCTATCAATTGGTTGTGTGTAAGGATCTATACCTGACTCTTTTAGATGCTTGTTGGAACTCCTGTTGTGCAGCCATGCCAGGCTCCCATCTTTAAGCACACCATAGCATCAGTAACAATGTCAGGCGCTGGAGCCTCCCCTTCCCACAGCTGGATTAGTTTTTTTTTTAATTATTTGTTTATTTTTTAAAGGGAAATAAAACCACTTTATGATAAAATTAAAGATTTACATGGAAAATATTTCAGATAAACACATTAAAACTGACAATTATAGAAAATTAGGGAGTAAAGTGGTAGACATGTAAAACATTGCCAAATTAATTGAAATATGGGATAGAAATATTTTATGATAAAATCGAAGATTTAAGTGGAAAATATTTCTGATAAAGTTGTAGAAAAATGTAGAAAAACATGTTAAAATTGAAGATTATCATGGACAATTTTATAATAATGGTAGAATAAAAGTATTTCTAAGTTGATTAAAGGTGGAATTATACATATTTTCTGATAAACGTGAAGACTTACATGGAAATTATTTCTGATAAAATTGCAGAAATATATAAAAAAACATGTTAAAATTAAAGATTATCATGGACATTATATAGATAGAATAATAGGCATAAAGATAATTCTAAGTTGATTGAAGGTGGAATTATAAACATTTCAGATAACATTGAAGATACACATGGAAAATATTTCTGGAAAAATTCAAGAAATAAATAGTCAAACACGTTACAATTGACAATTTCATGTAAAATTTTACATAAAAATGGTTGATGTAAAAACTCTTTCTAAATTAATTGAACATGGAATTAGAAATACTTGTGATAAAATCAAAGATTTACATTCAAAACATTTATGCTAAAATGGAGGAAGTATATAGAAAGACATTAAAATTGAAGATTATCATGAAAAATAATGCAGACAAAATGGTAGACATAAAAGAAATTACTGAATTAATTAAAAGGGGAATTACATACATTTTCTGATAAAATTTAAGATTTACATGAGAAATATTTCGTTAGTCTATGTCTTTTTATTGGGAAATTGAGTCCATTGTTTTTTTTTTTTAATTTTTATTTTCTATATTCTATGTTTACATTCCAAAGGCTTTCCCCGTTCCCAGTTCCCCCCCACCATAGTCCCATAATTCCTCTCCCCCTCAACTATTCCCCAATCATTCCCCCTCCCCCCATGGTTTCTCTGTTCTGGGTCTACAAAACTGGATCCAATCTTTACAGGCCCAGGGTCCTCTCCTTTCTTCTTCTTGGGAATCATTTGACTTGCTAATTGTGCCTTGAGTATTTAGGGCTCCTGGGCTCATTAATATCCACTTATCAGTGATTGCATTTCATGTGTATTCTTTTGTAATTGGGTTAACTCACTCAGGATGATATTTTCCAAATCTAATCATTTACCTACAAATTGCATGAATTCATTATTTTTAATTGCTGAGTAGTATTCCATTGTATAAATATACCACATTTTCTGTATCCATTCCTCCTTTGAGGGATATTTGGGCTCCTTCCAATTTCTGGCTATTATAAACAAGGCTGCTATAAACATAGTGGAGCATGTGTCTTTATTGTATGCAGGGGAATCCTCTGGGTATATGCCCAGGAGTGGTATGCCAGGGTCCTCTGGAAGTGACATGCCCAATTTTCTGAGGAACCACCACACTGATTTCCAGAGTGGTTTTAATATTTTGCAATCCCAGCAACAGTGGAGGAGTGTTCCTCTTTCTCCACATCCTCGCCAGCACTTGTTGTCTTTTGAGTTTTTAATCTTAGCCATTAAGAGATATTAAGAAATAGTGATTGTTTCTTCCTGTTATTTTTATGCTATTTTTATGTATGTGTGGGTATCTTCTTTTGGGTTTGTTGGAAGTTTACTTTCCTGCTTTTTCTAGGGTGTAGTTTCCCTCCTTGTATTGCATTTTTCACCAATTATCCTTTTTAGGGCTGGGTTTGTAGACAGATATTGTGCAAATTGGGTTTCTATCATAGAATATCTTGGTTTCTCCATCTACAATGACTGAGAGTTTTCCTGGGTATAGTAGCCTGGGCTGGCATTTGTGTTTTCTTAGGGTCTGTATGAGGTCTGCCCAGGATTTTCTAGCTATCATCATCTGTTGAGAAGTCTGGAGTGAATCTGATAGGCCTACCTTTGTAAATTCCTTGCCCTTTTTCCCTTACTGTTTTTAATATTCTTTCTTGGTATAGAGAATTTGTTGTTTTGTTTATTATGTGCCAGGAAGATTTTCTGTTCTGGTCTAGTCTACTTGGAGATCTGAAGGCTTCTTGTATGTTCATGGGCATCTCTTTCTCTAGGTTAGGGAAGTGTTCTACAATTTTGTTGAAGATATTTGCTGGGCCTTTAAGATTTAAATCCTCACTCTCATCTATACCTATAATCCTTAGGTTTGGTCTCATTGTGTCCTGGAGTTGCTGGATGTTTTGAGTTACCAGCTTTATGCATTTTGCATTTTCTTTGACTGTTGACTCAATGTTTTCTATGGTATTTTCAGCACCTGAGGTTCTTTCTTCTTCTTCTTCTTCTTCTTCTTCTTCTTCTTCTTCTTCTTCTTCTTCTTCTTCTTCTTCTTCTTCTCTCTCTCTCTCTCCCTCTCTCTCTCTCTCTCTCTCTCTCTCTCTCTCTCTCTCTCTCTCTCTCTCTCTCTCTCTCTCTCTTCCCTCCCTCCCTCCCTCTCTCCCCGCCCCCCCCTCTCTCTCTCTCTCTCTCTCTCTCTCTCTCTCTCTCTCTCTCTCTCGTTTTGTTTTTCGAGACAGGGTTTCTCTGTGTAGCCCTGGCTGTCCTGGAACTCACTCTGTAGACCAGGCAGGCCTAGATCTCAGAAATCTGCCTGCCTCTGCCTCCCAAGTTCTGGGATTACAGATGTGTGCCACCGCCCGGCTTTCTTCTATCTCTTGTAGTCTGTCATTGATGCTTGCATCTATGACTACTGAATTCTTTCCAAGGTTTTCTATCTCCAGAGATGCCTCACTTTGTGATTTCTTTATTGTTTCTCTTCCACTTTTAGATCCTGGATAATTTTGTTCAGTTCCTTCACTTGATTGTGTTTTTATGTAATTCTTTAAGGGATTTTTGTGTTTCTTCTTTAAGGGCTTCTGCCTGTTGACCCATGATCTGTACTTCTTTAAGGGATTTTTGTGTTTCCTTTTTAAGGGCTTTTACCTTTTGACCAATGTTCTCCTCTATATCTTTAAAGAAGTTAATTATGTCTTTCTTGAAGCCCTCTATCAGCATCATGAGATACAATTTTAAATACAACTCTTGCTTTTCCAGTGTGTTGGGGTATCCAGGACTTGCTGTGGTGGGAGAACTGGGTTCTGATGTTGCCATGTGGCCTTGGTTTCTGTTGGTAGTGTTCTTGTGCTTGCCTTTTGCCATCTAGTGCTAGTTGATATTGTTGTCTCTGGCTGGAGTTTGTTCCTCCTTTGGGCCTGTAAGCTCATTTCCTTACTCCTCTGAGCTCAAAAGTGAAAGCACTGCTGGGAGATCTCTGTCCTGGTAGGATATGTACAGAAGAGTATGGAGGTTCTCTGCTCCCTGGTGCAAATGGCTGTGGGCAGGAAGACTTCACTCCCAGCTGATCCACTGATCTTAGGCTCTGTGTATGCCTAGCTGGATTCCCTCCAGAGAGAAAGTGGAGATCTCACCTCTGTGCTCAAAAGTGAAAACCTGCTGCGAGATCACTCCCTCCTGGTGGTTTATGCACAGAAGGCTGTGGGGTCTCCTGGCTCCTGGTGCAAATGGTGGCAGGAAGACTTCCTTCCCAGCTGCTCCACTGATCATAGAAGCCTCCCCCAGTTGGATTTCAATCTGGGCCTGTCATTGGACACCCCCCTCTCCCTCAGACTCCTTTCCATTTTTATCCCTGCACTTCCCCTAGAATAATTATGGATGAATTTTTACTTAATATGCTATGAATGGAAATGGTAGGAACATTAAGAATAATGATAGTCCATAGACTAAGTCTTTACTTAGGCTAAATAGAATAGATGTTGAAGATGGATGGGTGGAAGGTGTGATTGGTAATAGGAGAGATCAGCTAGGGCTGGAAGAGAGGGAATAATACAGGATGAAATGACTGGAAATTAGTGGGCATTTCAGGGGGCAGGAGGAACCCAATTGCAATGGAAACTTCATGTAATCTGTGAGAGTAAATCAAGGAAAGACTCTTAGTAATGGAGGATATGGGGTCCCAACTTGCCATTTTTAACCAGGCAAGGCTTCAAGCGAAGGATTGGGACACCATCCCAGCCACAAACCTTTAACCTACAGAGTATAATGGGGCCAGAGATTAGCAGAATCAAGATAAAAGTGAACAGAGAGACTTCATCAAGCAAATGATGGGATCAGATGTAGAGTACGGCAGACAAACATTAGGCAGAGCCCAGGCAGTCCTGTGGAAGGGTAGCAGGTAGAGGAAGGATCAGAGGATCCAGAGGGATCAGGGACACATTAAAAGGATATGGCCCACATCACCAACTGACCAGGAATAATTAAAACTTCTATAAATAAGGAAATCTGTAAAGGTCTGATCTAGACTGTCTACATATATGTTATGGGGAGAAATAGCAGTAGGAACAGTGGCTTTTCTGTCTCTTTTGCCAACTTGTGGGATCCTTTTACTCCTATTAGTTTCCCTTGCCCAGTCTTTATGTGATGGTATATGGTCTTATCTTATACAGTGTTTGGTTGATGTCCATGGGAGCCTTGATTTTTCTTGAGGGAAGTGTAGATCTGGGGAAAAGGGAGGCATGTGAGAGGGGCTGGCTTGGGAAGAGAAAGAATAGAAAAGTGAGGGGAAACTGAGTTTCTGGTATAATATATGAAAGAAAAAGAAAAAAGTTAAAAGTACCCACAACTTGTATTTATATATTGATGTATTTTTTTAAATTCATAGCAAAGTAATCATAGTCCATTACTTTGAAGGGGAGGGAGGACAGGTAAGGACAGGACACATAAAGAAGCAGAAAGAAGGAAGGAAGAATGAGATTATATTTTAATCAAAAATTGAAAATATATATACTAATGATGATTTTAGTGACTAACTTCGGGAGAAAATTAGATATGGTAATATAACACCATTTAAAGACAAGAAAATGCAGTTATGGAGGCCTTATGTGTCATGTATTCTTGTACTTTTTTAGTAGACAATCAATACACAGATTATAAGAACCCACTCATTGCTGACTCAGGTATCATACAGAAAAATGAACTCAGAAAAAATAGGTGCTTAGTTGTGTGAGAGGAATCTGGAATGCACAACAAATGCTTGTTTCAAACACTTAAAAGATCCACACTGGAAAACATAACATCATTACTATTAGTTAACATGATATGTACTTATTTTTGATCAAAATAAGGTATTTTTGTTGTAAGATCCATATTGACATGAAAATTTCTTGTTTGGTTGGAGGCCCAGTTGTGTCATGTGAAGTTTGTCTGAAAATGTTGTCTTTGGATAGGATGTTTTGTTGAAGCAGAAACATGAGACGATGTTTGGCTCAGAAAAGACATGACATGGTGTCTTTTTAGAAGCTGCTTGTCAAAAGGTCATGTGATGTTTTGCTAGAACAGACTCTTCAGAAGTCACATGATGTTTTAAAAAGGTGTAAGTGTAATTCAACAGACAGGGGACAACACTGTCTTTGGTTCTCCTTGCTAGTCTTAGTTGGTCTTCACTGTCAACACTCTAGCATTGGTTTGCCTTGCTTTCTTCTCTGATCTGCAATTGTCATAACTTTGTAAAAAGAAACACACTAAGAACTTCTGGTGGTGTTCTGGCTTCCTCTTGTGCTTATGTTGACTTGTACAGATCAAGCCAAGACTGTTGATTCCTAATTGGTGCTTTGCCAGTGGCCTGGACTACAGAATTTGATAATTGGAATTAGCCCAAGGAACTGCTTTTAAACAGGTTGATGTCCAGTTTGTCCTATTAGTCATTTTCCTCCTCCACATTTGATAGGTAAGCTATAAGGGAGGTTGAGCCACTGGTAAAAGTAGTAATTTTTATTCAGTTCCAAAGTATGAAACTGAACCTGATTATAAATCGCTTTTTCAGTTTTCCCATTCTTCACATACAAATTTATAAAAATGAATAAAATTTAATGTAATTATAAAATTAAGATCGAAATCATTTTAAAAGTAATTCATTATTCATTAACTTGTAAACATGGTCTCATATAGTTAATGACTATTGTTCATTTATCTAACACTTGTATTGCTAAACTGAATTTGTCTATATTGTGCAAGTATTTATTAGCTATTCTGAAACTTTAATGAGTCATTTTAAGTTGCAAAAAATAAACTACAGCCGTGATTGCTATTGTTCCAATGATGGTATACTTTTACTGCCATCATGAATAACAGTGATTCATAGAGCAGTCCCCATGTTTCTATTTCAAAATAAGAACTTGCAACTATGTATAATAACCAAGGTTCAGTATAAGCCTCTTCAAAAACAACTTTAGAAATAGCTATATTGAAGATACTTTGTAGTTTGTGTGATTAGCAGGATTCTTGAAAGTCAAGCCACAAACATTGTGGAGCACTAGTAACAGACTGGCCTGCACTGAATACACAGACACTGATGGTCAATTTCAGTCTAGTTAGGTTGTATAGACATAGATGTAAAGGATGCTAGATCATTGTAGCTAACACAGAGAATAAAAAGCTGAGCTTTCAGGGACATATTCTCCATTTAAAGTGGCACATAATAATGGAGAAGCAATTCTATGTAAAATGACTAGAAGCAACACAGAAGAAAAAATAAAATTATATTTGATTACGAGACAGTAGAGGCTTGTTTTCCTACATATTTTTGAGACGTGGAAAGAATTTTTAAAGTTAGGAGCATGTTAAGACTTGAGTCCATCTAGTTCATGGTTATTCAGGTTGATATTTAACAATCAGAACATAATGGCATAGTGAAGATAATTAGTATTTGTGCTCACATATGCTTTAGGATTGTGCACTTCAAAGTTCAAATGGGTAACATCAACTACCCCGTCGGGCCTGTTCCGGGACCCAGAGCTAGAGCAGCTCGGTGGCAGTGGCGGGAGGTCTGTGTACCAATAGCTTGGCTCTGCTGACCGCTGAGGTCCAGACCGATCTGCTGAGGTCCAGCCCGATCCGCTTGCAGAGGAGGGTTCCATTATTCCTCAGGACACTGCAGGCAGCTGGCAGCTCAAGCCAGGCGCAGGACAGACTCTTATCCTAACATCGACTACCCTGTCAGACCCTTGCTGGCACCCAGAGCTAGAGCAGCTCAGCAGCAGTGGGAGGTCTGTGCACAGACAGCTCGAGGGTGCACCCAGAGCCAGATCAGCTAGGTGGGCAGTCTCTGCACCAACCTGGGTGGGCACCAACATGCTGGGGGGGTGTCTGTGCCTGGAGTACAGCCAGAGGCCGACATCTTGCCTCAGGGCACCACAGACAACTAACCAGACAGAGCCCTGTGGACTGGGAGCTCCACCATCTAGGCTTATCCAGAGCTAAGGAGGTTATTTCAGAGCCCAGTAGCAGAAACCTTCCGGTCTCCACCTCAGGAGCACAGACACCCTCTACAATAGAAGCTCTAAACCCCAGGCTCACAGGAGTTTCAAACACCAACCAGTAACAAGACCAACTGACTCCAGAGATAAACAGATGGCAAAAGGCAAATGTAGGATCATTACTAACAGAAATCAAGGCAATATGGCAGCATCTGAACCCAATTCTCCAACCACAGCAAGTCCTGGATACCCCAACACACCAGAAAAACAAGAACTGGATTGAAAAGCACTGGTCCTGATGCTGTTAGAGGAACACAAAAAAGACAAACAAATCTCTTAAAGAAATGCAGGGGAACATGAATAGGTTAGAAGTCCTTACAATGGAAACACACACACACACACACACACACACACACACACTCAAACACTTAAAGAATTCCAGGAGAATGTGGGTCCCCAGACAGAAGCCAATAAAGAGGAAATAAAAAATCACTTAAAGAAATGCAGGAGAAATTGAATCAACAGGCAGAAGTCATGAAAGAGGAAACACAAAAATCTCTTAAAGAATTGCAAGAAAACACAAACAAGTGAAGGAACTGAGCAACACCATCCAAGATCTATACAAAGAGGTAGAAACAACTAAGAAATCACAAAGGGAGACAACTTTGGAAATAGAAAACCTTGGGAAGAAATCAGGGGTCATAGATGCAAATATCAACAACAGAATACAAGAGATCAAAGTAAGAATCTCAGATGCTGAAGATATCATAGGAACCATTGATTCCACAGTCAAAGAAAATGCAAAATGCAAAAGGCTTGTAAACCAAAACATCCAGGAAGTCCAGGACACAATGAGAAGACCAAACCTAAGAATTATAAGAATAGATGAGAGTGAAGATCTACAATTTAAAGGGCCAACAAATATCTTCAACAAAATTATGGAAGAAAACTTCCCTAATCTGAAGAGAGAGATGCCCATAAATATACAAGAAGCTTACAGAACTCCAAACAGAAGGGAACAGAACAGAAATACCTCCCATCACATAATAATCAAAACCCCAAATGTACTAAACAAAAAAAGAATATTAAAGACAGTAAGAGAAAAAGGCCAAGTAACATATAAAGGAAGACCTATCAGAATCACACCAGACTTCTCACCAGAGACCAAGAAAGCTAGAAGATCCTGGGCAGATCTCATGCAGATCCTAAGAGAACACAAATGTCAGCCAAGACTTCTATATCCAGCAAAACTCTCAATCAGCATAGATGGAGAAATCAAAATATTCCATGACAAGACCAAATTTACACAATACCTTTCAACTAACGCAGCCCTACAAAGGATAATAGGAGGAAAACTCCAATACAAGGAGGGAAACTACACCCTGGAATAAGCAAGATAGTAACATTCTTCCATCAAACTCAAAACCAAAAATAACATTAAAAATGACAGGAAGAAATAATCACTATTCCTTAATATCTCTTAACATCAATGGACTCAATTCCCCAATAAAAAGACATAGACTAACAGACTGGATATGGAAACAGGACACTACATTTTGCTGCATACAGGAAACACACCTGAGGGTCAAAGAAAGACACTACCTTAGAGTAAAAGGCTGGAATATAAGCAAATGGTCTCAGGAAGCAAGATGGAATAGCCATTCTAATATCAAATAAAATTGACTTTCAACCTACAACCTAGATCCAGAAGGTCACTTCTTGCTGGTCAAAGGAAAAATCCACCAACAACAACTCACAATTCTAAACATCTATACTCCAAATGCAAGGGAACCATCACTCATAAAAGAAACTTTACTAAATCTCAAAGCACACATTGCACCTAGCACAATAATTGTGGGGGACCTCAACACTCCACTATCCCCAATGGACTGATCATGACAACAGAAACTAAACAGGGACACAGGGAAACTCATTGAAACTTTGGATCAATTGGATTTAACAGATATATATATATATATAGAACATTTCATCCTAAAGCAAAAGACTATTCCTTTTTATGAGCACCTCAAGGTACCTTCTCCAAAATAGACCATATAATTGGTCACAAATAAGACCTCAACGATATAAGAAGATAGAATTAATCCCATGCCTCCTCTCTGATCACCATGGAGTAAGAGTGGTCTTCAATAACAACAAAAACAACAGAAAATACTCATACACATGGAGGCTGAACAATATTCTACTCAACGATACCTTAGTCAAGGAAGAAATAAAAAAAGAAATCAAAGACTTCCTAGAATTTAATGAAAATGAAGGCACAACATACACAAATCTATGGGACACAATGAAAGCAGTGCTAAGAGGAAAACTCATAGCCCTGAGTACCTCCAAAAAGAAACAAGAGAGAGCATATACTAGCAACTTAATGGTACACCTGAAAGCTCTGGAACAAAAAGAAGCTATATCACCCATGAGGAGTAGAAGACAGGAAATAATCAAACTCAGGACTAAATTCAATCAAGATGAAAGAAAAAGAACCATACAAAGAATCACAAAAACCAGGAGCTTGTTCTTTGAGAAAATAAACAAGATAGATAAACCCTTAGCCAGACTTACCAAAGGGCACAGAGACAGTATTCAAATTAGAAACAAAAAGGGAGATATAAAAACAGAAACTGAGGAAATTCAAAAAATCATCAGATCCTACTACAAAAGCCTATTCTCAATACAACTGGAGAATCTGGAGGAAATGGACAATTTCCTAGACAGATACCAAATACCAAAATTAAATCAGGATCAAAGAGATCGTCTAAACAGTCCCATAATCCCCAAAGAAATAGAAGGGGTCATAGAAAATCTTCCAACCAAAAAAAGCACAGGACCAGATGGTTTTAGTGCAGAATTCTATCAGACCTTCAAAGAAGACCTAATATCAATACTCTTCATATTATTCCACAAAATAGAAACAGAAGGAACATTACCCAACTCGTTCTATGACACCACAATTACCCTGATACCAAAACCACACAAAGATCCAACAAAGAAAGAGAACTTCAGACCAATCTCCCTTATGAACATCGATGCAAAAATACTCAGTAAAATTCTTGCCAACCGAATCCAAGAACACATCAAAACGATCATTCACCATGATCAAGTTGGCTTCATCCCAGGGATGCAGGGATGGTTCAATATACGGAAATCCATCAATGTAATCTACTACATAAACAAACTCAAAGAAAAAAAACCACATGGTCATCTCATTGTATGCTGAAAAACCTTTTGACAAGATTCAGAATACTTTCATGCTAAAAGTATTGGAAAGAACAGGAATTCAAGGCCCATACCCAAACATAGTAAAAGCAATTTACAGCAGACCAGTGGCCAACATCAAAGTAAATGGAGAGAAACTTGAAGCAATCCCACTAAAATCAGGAACTAGACAAGCTGCCCCCTCTGACCATATCTTTTCAATATAGTACTTGATGTACTAGCTAGAGCAATTCGACAACATAAGGAAATCAAAGGGATACAGATTGGAAAGGAAGATGTCAAATTTTCACTATTCACCTGATGATATGATAGTGTATTTAAGTGACCCAAAAAACTCCACCAGAGAACTCCTACAGCTGATAAACAACTTGAGCAAAGTGGCTGGTTATAAAATCAACTCAAGCAAATCAGTAGCCTTCCTATACTCAAAGGATAAGCCGACTGAGAAAGAAATTAGAGAATGTTACCCTTCCCAATAGCCACAAACAATATAAAGTATCTTGGTGTGACTATAACCAAACAAGCGAAAGATCTCTATGACAAGATATTCTGGTCTCTGAAGAAGGAAATCGAAGAAGACCTCAGAAAATGGAGAATCTTCCATGCTCGTGGATTGGGAGGATTAATATAGTTAAAATGGCCATCTTGCCAAAAGCAATATACAGATGCAACTCAATTCCCCATCAAAATCCCAATTCAGTTCTTCATAGAGTTAGAAAGATCAATTCTCAAATTCATTTGGAATAACAAATAACCCAGGACAGCTAAAACTATCATCAACAGTAAAAGATCTTCTGGGGTAATCAATATCCCGGACCTCAAGCAATACTACATAGCAGTAGTGTTAAAAACTGCATGGTATTGGTACAGTGACAGAGAGGTGGATCAATGGAATAGGATTGAAGACCCAGAATTGAACCCACACATCTATGGCCAATTGATCTTTGACAAAGGAGCTGAAAACATCCAGTGGAAAAAAAGATAGCCTTTTCAACAAATGGTGCTGGCGCAACTGGAAGTCAACATGCAGAAGAATGAGAATCGATCCACTCTTATCTCCTTGTACTAAGCTCAACTCCAAGTAGATCAAGGACCTCCACATAAAACCAGACACACTAAAATTAATAGAAAAGAAACTGGGGAAGACCCTTGGGGACATTGGCTCAGGGGGAAAATTCATGAACAGAATACCAATAGCTTATGCTCTAAGATCAAGAATAGACAAATTGGACCTTATAAAATTACAAAGTTTCTGCAAGGCAAAAGACACTGTCAAAAGGACAAATCAGCAACCAACAAATTGGGAAAAGATCTTTACCAACCCTACATCTGACAGAGGGCTAGTATCCAATGTATACAAAGAACTCAAGAAGTTAGACCCCAGAAAAGCAAATAACCCTATCCAAAAATGGGGTACAGAGCTAAACAAAGACTTTTCACCTGAAGAAATTCAGATGGCTGAGAAACACCTTAAAAATGTTCAACATCATTAGTCATTAGAGAAATACAAATCAAAACAACCCTGAGATTTCACCTCACACCAGTAACAATGGCTAAGATTAAAAACTAAGGAAACAGCAGGTGTTGACAAGGATGTGGAGAAAGAGGAATACTCCTCCACTGCTGGTGGGACTGCAAGCTGGAACAACCATTCTGGAAATCAGTCTGGTGGTTCCTCAGAAAACTGGACACTATACTTCCAGAGGACCCAGCCATACCACTCCTGGGCATATACCCAGAAGATTCCTCAGCATGCAATAAGAATACATGCTCTACTATGTTTGTAGCAGCCCTATTTATAATAGCCAGAAGGTGGAAAGAACCCAGATGTCCCTCAACGGAATAATGAATTCAAAAAATGTAGTATATATACACAATGGAGTAGTACTCAGCCATTAGAAACAATGAATTCATGAAATTCTTAGAAAAATGAATGGAGCTGGAGATCATCATACTAAAGTGAGGTTACACAGTTTCAAAAGAACACCCATGGTATGCACTCACTGATAAGTGGATATTAGCCTATAATCCTGGGACAACAAAGACACAATCCACATACCAAATGATGTCCAACAAGAAGGAAGGAGTGCACCCTGGTTCTGGAAAGGCTCAAAGCATCAGTGTAAGGGACTACCAGATCAGGGAAGTGGGAAAGTGTGGATGGGGGCACACAAGGAGGGAAAAGAGCATGGTGAACCTTTGGGGGGCAGGGAATAAGAAAAAGGGAAATGAAATGTAAATAGAGAATATATCCAATAAAAAAAGAAATTGAAAGAAAGGTTTGTGGTCTCTGGTGTATTGTAATTTTACTTGGGCAGTTATAGAGAGACAGGTTACAGAGAAAACTAGCTAGACACAAGTGAAGACAGAATGAGGCAGAGAATGAGAAAACAGAGGATTAGAATATATTGGCAAAGTTAGCATGGGGCCAGGTAGAGAAATGCAGTAGGAATCAGAATGAAGCCAGATTGAGTCAGTCACCTTAGAAAATTAGATTATATGTAGGCTAAAAAGGCAAATCTTTACAAAAAGTTAGGAAGTTTAAAATAAAGTAAACTATGGAATTTTTTTTAAAAAGTTCAAATGGGTATATTTTCTAAGACTGAATGTACATTGGCCAAAGAAAAAATGAAATATTTCTTACTACAAAGGACTAATATATATTTGTGGTAGTAGTTATGCTAATCGAGCTAATTTTATCATTCTTCAAATAAATGCTAAAACATTTCATTTTATCTCATGAACACATGCTTATAAATTTAAAACAGCAGACTTTATAAAACAGATAATATATGATATCTATTTTAAGAACCATACAATAGGTTGTTCTAATCCTTAGAAAAGTTCTAAGTCTTATAATAGTTGTTCCAAATCTTAGAGGCTTAGAACAAGGAACACATAAAGATATTCAACAAAATGTGTGTGAGCATACAAATGTACACGAAATTTCTTCATATGCTCTTGATGGATGAATCCAACACCACATCTTTGACTTAAATATTTTTGGCCTCATGTCTCCAGCAGCATATGCATCAGAGGATAGCCTTGTTGGACATCAAAGGAAGGAGAGTCCCTTGGTCCTGAGAATGCTCGAAGCCGCAGTGTAGGGGAATGTCAGGACAAGGAAGCAGGAGTTGGTGGGTTGGTGAGCAGGAGCAGGGGGATTAGATGGAGGGGTTTCAGAGGGGAAATGAGGAAAGTGGATAACATTTGAAATGTAAATAAAGAAAATATCTAATAAAAATGAATAAATAAATCTTTAAAAAGAAAAAAAAACATTTATGTCCCTGGATGTGACAAAGAATGTTGATGTTCTAACTCTTTTTAACAATCAACATATGGAAAAAAATATTTACAAGTATAGAATACAGTTACTCCTGAAATATTTAAGGGTTTTGAAAATGAGACACAATTATTTTAACCAAAGTCTAAGAAAATGAGTTTGAAAGTATAGTGTCTCCCAAATTTTAAGGCAAAATATGCTTGTATGATATTTTAAGGTACAATATCCTTATAGGAATGGGCAAGCTGTTGATACTAAGTTGTTAACATACTTATCCTTTTAAGAATTTGTGAAAGAAATCAACCTATTCCCTAAAAAATTGCACTGAGAAATTGATGATCACTCTGATAATACTGATCACCCTTTTGCTTAGCATCCCTCTGTAATTCTCTGGTTCATAGTTGTGTGAGAGTTTTCCCTGAATGCTTTTGCTTTTCAGCTCAGTAAATTAGAGCTGACTTATGGTTATAGCCCTGAGAATCTTTGTTGTTTTAGAGACTATATCTTTGACAAAATTGTAAGTTAACCCTTTCCGAAATTCAGACAAATTCCATCAATTTTACAAACTAAATCTGGATTGACTCCAAGACCAGTATTAATCATGATGTGGATTAAGTTGCATGCATGTTTATAATAGGCTAAAATCTGTCTTACAATAATTGTTACATCTAATTTGTTTAACCTCCTCAGAAAGCATAGTCATTTGTGTCCATGAATTTTTTTGAACAAATATTTACTTCTGGTCTTTCTTCTGGAATGTTTTATCTAATTTTTCCTCTGTCTTGTAAATCTATCACAGGGTTCTCTTTAACATGAAGTACTCTATATTATTTTTACATAAATAAAATCTCAATAGACTGAGACCAGAGTAGTTCAGTCTAGGTTGTACAATTATTAACAGAAATTAAAATAAGATAGAATTCAAAATATCTAATGACAAGAATCAAAGACTCTTTAAACCCAAGAAGACATTAGTGTACTTTCTCACTTCTACTCATGTCTGGGTTAATTGTAGTTTGCCTTTTCATCTTCCACTCTATGCTACACCTCTCATTCTCTTCCTTAATTTTCAACTGCTAAAACAATTTCAGCATTTTATTTTACAAGACGACAAGATTCACTGGATCTAAATTTCGTGTTAATTACATTATACTCCAGCCAAAGATAAGTTACCTAGGTATATCTTGCTCACATTACAAATTTTGCAGGGAGGCAACTTAAGGCAGATTAAATGAAGTTTATCCTTTGACTAAATCTACAGGAATCAGGAGGCAATGACACCAGTCAACAACATACATGAAAAACGGCCATACATATAGCTAGAAGATTAGTTTTATATTTTCTAAACTCTGGGAATTGCAATCTGCTCCAATGTAGACTCTTGTGTCATTAAATGTCATTAACAACAAAATAAAACATTTTATTACTGTCCCACTTGTGATTGATACAGCCAAAGGGAGGCTGAATAATTTTACATGACAACAAATTTCAGAGGGGGTTAATGTTTTTTAATATATCATCCTACCTTGCCTTCTACTTCCATCAAAATTCAACTCCAGATATAAGGAGATGCTTCTATACTTGTTAAAACTCAGGCATCTCAAATTAGGTGTCGGATCATTTAATTCCTCTCTCCAATATTATTAGCAAGACATTCTCAGTAATTACTAACTGCATTAGTTCACTTCTCTATGGCTCTGGTAAACATTATGACTAAGGGTTTATTTGGATTATACTACAGAATTACTGACCATTAATAGAAGACTGAGGCAGAAACAGGCGCAAAATCAAATCAACCAGCTTACTGTTGGCTTGCTCTAAGACTCACATTCAGCTACATTTTCATTATATCCCAGGTCCTTCTGCCTAGAGATAACACGTTCAATTTGGGTCAGGTTCTCTTCCCAGTTAAAGACAGTGCTCTGCATATTTGCTGTAAGCCAATCTGCTGGAGGCAATTTCTCAATAAAAATTCCTTCTCCTCTTATATATCATGTGGCCAAACTTGAACCATGTTGTCCACTTTTAAAGTAAACATCACTTTCAACTATATCATTTTCCTTTGTACCCAAAATCGCATAATACTGTCATAACACAAAATGCAATGAACTTTCAAAGTACCACTGTCTTTAAAGATCCGAGAGATTAAAAGGAATACATCTGTTTAAAGTATAAAAAAAGCTTCTCAACCATGGGCTCCTGCAAAATCCAAAACTAGTAATGTATTTTATTGTGTTTTAAGGGAATTTAGTGGACAGAGTTATAATCGGATCAAAATAAAACCAAAATACAACAGACTAAACAGCTCAATGGTCAGTGTCTGGAGCTCTTTTACAATACTCTGGGTATTTATGGGCTTTGGTAGTTCTGCCTCTACTGTACTGCTCTCTCTGCTGCACATATATAGATTGTCTTGTAGGATCATCTAGCTCCATTTCATTCCTGCTACTGTTTTTGATGTTTGCCCCACAAGGCTGGCATCTCCAATATGATGCTGTTCAGGGTGTTGCTTAGGTTGTATCTTCACCATTAACCCTTCCTAGCATTTCTTCAGTGACTTCAAAGTTGTCACATGATGTAAAAACACTGCTTCGCTCCACAGGCCCTTACTTAGCTTTCATGTCACAAAAAAACAAGTACCATGTAGGAGACTCTTAAATATTTTCAAGTTCAAATGACAGCTGTTGACCTGCCCTGGATCACAGCTTCTGTGTTCAGTATTTTACTGTAGGAAGTACTTCTCAGAAGATGCTTGACTTGATAGTGGTGGTTTCTTATTAATCACTGCTGGTTTTTCAGCTCCAATTAACCACCACCACTGTCGTACTAAAGTGAAACTTTAAATTCCACAAATTCTTAGATCAAATATTCACAAGAGCACTCCTGATAGCCTTGTTTTCCCTCTGAAACTTCACAACCCAGACTTTTGTCATCTGCTTGTCTGTAAGCATGGCTATACAAACTCCCTCAGAAGTACCATTAAGCTTTGAATATTTAGCTTTTCTTCTATCTCAATGCTCATAAATATTTCTACAATTATCTCCAGAAACAACCTGGTCAGATTCATTACAGCAATCTCATGCTTTCTGAAACTACAGGCTGTCCTACTTTATTTACTGTTCCTGTGACAACTAAGAACAAAATTTGAGAAAGAAATGCTTGACTTATAAATCATGATCACCTTCCATCTTTGAAGATACAGGGCAAGAAATCAAGTAGAAACAGAGGCAGGACCTGGAAACAACATTTTTTTTTATTGACTTGTTACAAGACTGGCATTTTGCTACCTTTGCTATACAGTCCAGGTTACCCAGGGAAGGCACCTTATGTAGGATACTGGGAACTTCTTCAATTAGCAATCAATAAAATGACCCTATAGATATACCTATTGGCAATATAATAGAAGCTGTTCCTTAATCAAGGCTGCCTGAGTGTGTCAAGTTGACAACCAATGTTAGCCATTATCTAAATTAAACCTATATCAAGTAGTTTTCAATCAGGCAAACCTTATTTACATAGTAGCAAAAAATTCATTTAATGATTCCATGCATTTCTATAACAAAAGAGCTTAAACATCATAAGGCATTTCAATACAATATAGAATGTCTGAAGCATGAAAAATATAAAACATGTCATATCATAAGTAAATTCAATAAAATAATGTACAAATGTGAGATAGTCCAATAGAAATTACCAATTTTCTTTATACACAAACATTGAAATATGTTTGAAATATTTAACAAATTTTTAAGAAAACTGGTAAAGATCCATCCAAGATTTAGAAAACTGTAAAATTTGTAATGAAAATTATAGAGCCTGATAAATAATAAATATTTGCATAATAAATGAGATCAGAACGTGAATACATTATATTTGTTTTAAGGAATAGTTGAAGCAGCTTAAATAGCTGGGATATTCAATAAACTGTAATTGAATATTTTTAAATAATTAACAAAATATTAAGTCAAACAGCAAATACAGAAGCTTTCAGAATGGTATACAATAAATAGAATTTAAAATGTGGATTTATTAATATTACATTGTGTATAAGTTTTGGGATGATATTCATAAAATAATAATTTTAATATTAAATAAAAATTTTAAGCAGAAAATTTGTTGTGCACAGAACGAGAGATTGAAATGAGAGCTGGTGATGCACAATTGGATCTACAAACAAGTCTCTGATATGATAAAGCCAGTTAAATGCAGACATGATGCCATAACAGTAAATATCCTTTGCATTTGTCAGGAACTTGCCTAATTGGTTATATGAATATTCACTTCTTCCTTATGCGTGGTATTGTTCCCCATTCCTCCTAGTAGAAGATTTTATAATAATGTTTCTATACTTTACCTGTCACAACTCCCTGTCACAAACAGTCACAGCACAACAAACATTTTGATTTCAATATCAAGTGTACTTCATCTACTTTAAAAAATAACTCTAAAATAGAAATGTGAGTCAATTTGTACAGTAGGGCTTGGTGCTAGCAGAGTTAAGTATCACAATGAATACAAACAGTGATTCTGTAAAATTGTGGATGTACTTTATTTTTCCTCTTTGTATCCAAATAATTTGATTTGTTTGGTTTCCTGAAGAAAACCCATCAAAACATAACTGATATGAATTATTTAAATTATAGAAAATATAAATGTATAGAGAAAAAATTCATAAATACAGAAAAATATTTTAGTATTAGCTTTAATTTTGAGATTAGAATTACATCATTCTCCCTTCTCCTTCCTCTTTCAAAAGCCTCACTTACCCCTCTTTGCTCTTGATCAAATGCATTGCCTCTTTTTTCCTAGTAATTAGTAGTACATACATATATTTCTGAATTCCTAAATATTTAAATGTACCCTGCTCAATTTGTATAATTATACTTATATGTATATGTATATGTTTTAAGGCCTGATCATTGCTATTGGATATGCATAAGGCATAAAAAGATAAAGCCTAGTTAAAATATTTCTTAATTTTATACTGTTTCATGACCTCAACCTTATTAGCAGTCTTAAGATTATTTTAGTCATAAAACAAGTAGAAAATATATAGAATATGAAAACAAAGTAATATGGCTGCATAAAACATTTACTATATTATTCAATATATTCTAGACAATAGAACAAATGTGTAGTTCAAGAATAACTGGATCAAGAAAGTAGTAGTTGTTCAGTCTACTACTTTGGTGTTCAGGCTTGGTGTTTTTGCTACTCTTACGTGTATGAAGAATTAGGCCCTAATGCCAGGAAAGACATGGACTTGCCAGTTAGAGTGAGATCAAGCAGGCAGAAAAATCAAGCTTCCTTCTTCCACGTTCTTTATATAGGCTGCCAGCCAGAAGAGTCTCCCAGAATAAAGTTGGATCATCCCACTTCAAATGATTTACTTAAGAAAAATCTCTTAGAGATGACCCAAGCCACTTACGATTTATCCAGTACAAAATATGGTCAAATTGATCAGCTATAATAGCCATCACAATGACAGAGAAAATGAATAGTCTGTCTTTGGGAAAATAAATAACAAAACAACAACAAAAATAACTTTAACAAAATCTTTAATAGATGGTGGCTGCTATACCCATTATGTCCTTTTTTTTCTTAACATTTTTGTCTTTATTGTCTTTATTGTATATTTCACTAACTTCTAATTAATATTTGTGATATTTGTGTCCTATACAAAATGTTTTGTAAACTCTTGATCAAGTAGAAACTTAATGGATCTTTGAAAATTCAGTTAGATAGTGTTTTGCTGGTACAAACACATGAAGGAACATTTAACTGAAGTGGACAAGGTGAAAGCTTGTTCTGTTGAATCAAGCATGTAAAAGGACAAATGATAAAGAATTCTTTCTTAACAACATGCATATATTGGTTCACCTTTTGCGACTCTGTAGAGAGAAATGCACCCAAAAACTTCTGGTGGTATACTGGAGACACTTCTGCAGACTCGGGCTGATTGGTAGAGTGATGTCAGCTGAGACAGATGCATGTGCTAAGGCAAGACCTGTACTGAGGCAAGATATGTGGAGGACATGTGCTCTATGGAGAAAGTATAAAAAGAACTCCCTGGACAGGGATGGAGGATGAGTTTGGTGCTCTGCAATGCTTGTTGGTCTCCTGTCTTCGCTGATCTTCGCTTCACTGAGCGAGGCACAGCCTAGAACATCTCCTGGTGCCCATACTTGGCCCTCCTGCTATCTTGAGCCTGAACTGAGGTCCGGATGTCTCTGCTAGGTAGTGCCAACCCTGCTGATTCTTGTTTGCTGTCTCAACTGTCTCAAATTGGATGGCTGGAATATGAGTAACGTGTTTCAAGCTGCTGCTGTCCTGTGAACTGAACTGCCGATTTCCAGACATTAGATACGGGAGTTGTTCCAAAGAACCTTTCCAAACAGGTCCACTTCTCCATATCCTTTCTTGGCATACCAACTCTGATGGGTGATGGGCTAAAAGGGAGGTGAAAACATTTTAAAACCATCATTAAAAATGGGGAATAGCAGGGGGGGAGAGGAATTATGGGACATACGGTGGGGGGGTAATTGGGAAAGGGGAAAATCTTTGGAATGTAAACATAGAATATAGAAAATTTAAAAAAAGTAAAAAAAAAAGAAGTAAAAGAAAAAAATGGGTTTTGAAAAATTAAACTTACATCTTAGATTATGCTTTGTAGTAGAAGCATAAAAAATTTTGTATGAGCTGTTGGACATGTTCTTTTTACAATAAGCCTATGCCACAAAGCCCAAAATGTATAAATAAATTAATTCCCAAGCAAGTCTATACTTTTTGTGGATTCATATATGTATATGTATGTGTATGTATATGTACATGTATATACATATATGTATATGTTGAGGCATGAGTCATCATTGGACATCCTTCAAGTTTATTCTTACATTTCTGTATGTGTGAATAAGTGTGAACATGTATGTGTGAATGTCTCTCTTTGTGTATGTCTGTGTGCACTTGAAAGTGCCTTGACCCACAAGTGAAATTCATAGTATAACATCACATGTCAGTCATGTAAAATTGTCTTGCAGCTTGTTTGAGAAAGATTCTTTTTGTTGTCGGTTGATTTTGTGTAAGTCTTGCTAGCTAACATTTTTATATCTGGCAGTTCTCTAGTCTTGGACTCCCATCTGGCTTCAGGAGAACTGATATTGTGCAAATTACTCCAAAATTGGTTTAAGCAATTCCTGGGAATTTAAACTCAGAGTTCTTGCTTTCAGAAGAGTGCTTTACTCACTGAGTCATATGCCTACCCATGCTCTTCATTATTAACACTATGTTTTTACTACATATACTAACTTTGAAAGGTTTTCTTTTATTTAATTTATTTTTTTGAACTTACAGTCTTCCTACTTTTTTATAGTATCTTCTTTCTTTTTATTAGATATATTTTTTATTTACATTTCAAATGATTTCCCCTTCCCTGGATTGCCCCTCCCCAAAAGTCCCATAGGCCCTCTTTCCTCACCCTCTTCCCCAATCCACCCCTTCCAGCTTCCCTACTCTCGAATTTCCCTACACTGCTGCATTGAGCCTTTCCAGGACCAGGTGCCTCTCCTTCCTTCTTCTTGGGCATCATTTGATATGTGAATTGTTTCTTGGGTATTCTGAGCTTCTGGGCTAATTTCCGCTTATCAGTGAGTGCATACCATGTGTGTTCTTTTGTGATTGGGTCACCTCATTGAGGATGACATTCTCCAGTTCCACCCACTTGCCTAAGAATTTCATCAGTTCATTGTTTTATTTAACTTATATACATGTGTTAGTCTTAAATAATAATAATGCTGTGCATGAGCCTGGTGCTATTAAACCTCAGAAAAAAACGTAGATTTTCTGGAACTACCTTTTCCCCACTTTGAGCTGTTTGTGAGTTGGGAATCAAACACAAGTCTTTTGTTAGAGCCGTAAGACCTTTTAAACCACTGTGCCATCTCTCCAGATCCTTTACCATTGAGGTTTTGATGCTATTATTCAATGTTGTCTATTTTCTTACTAGTCAGACATGTAAGAATAAAACTGTAGTAGAAGTGTTAGATTTACTCACTCCTCACTCAGTGTTTGCCAAGGATTAATAAGTCAATACACTTGTAGACTCCAAGGACAGATAACAGAACATTCTACCTCCAGATTCCTATCTATATACCTATAGCACTCTGCGTGATTCCAATTCAAATGACTCTCATTTTCTCACACATATGTAAGTCAATATATGCCAGACAGAACTGCAATATAATTGTTGGGGTGATGCCACAATTCTTCCAAATGTAAGAGTCATCATTTTGTCCCAGGAATTAGTTGATATTTTCAGGTCATTTTGTCATACTGTCACCTGGGATATCTTTTGTCCATCATATACCTATCCTTTCAAATCATCTAGATTCACGATACTAAAGTCAGTAGCCTGCTGATCCTATTGGATTGGGCACTTCCTATGGTCACCATCTAATCCGACTGTCTCACATTATCTAGTACTTTCACATAAACTATTTAATATTGTGTACCTCTTAGGGATTCATTTGGTAAAGGATCACATTCTGATTAACCAGAATGAAATTCACAGAAAACTTCGAGGAGACAAAAAGACCACAAACAGAAACAACAGCATAATGTTCTGATTTACCAATGTCATGTCAGATCAAATACACTCCAGTGTGATATTACTATCAATATTGCTTAGGTACCTGCAGGCTGCTAAGTGTTGTGTGCTATAGATGGAAAAGTAGGGAAGATATAGTTTTTATTCTTGCTGCACCACAGTATGATGTAAATAAAATACATACACAACAGGACTAGATCAACCAATACAAGGTTAAATGCTAAAATTAAGTGCAGAGTAAGGACACAGTAGTTTCGATTTCTCCAGAGCTATTTACCTTCCTGGGCAGGTGAAAGTTCTCCTTACGCTGTAAAATTTCTTAGGCTAGATATTACATTACATCCCTCTCATGTGTTATGATTTATTAGGAACAAAAACCTATCCTTCAGGAAACTTTGACACCTGCATAAACAACCAGACTCTGTTTCATATTTATAGATGCAAGGTTGAAAGTTTAGATAGAGCAGCATGAGAAGTGGTTATTTTATCTTTTCAGTTAAATTTAATTATACATATCCTCACCTCTCAGAATGTTATTTATTTGGCTTCCTCTTGTACAATGGTGTTTCAGAAGACAATATATCAAATGGTTGTATATCCTATAACTACTCCTTTCTGATTTAGTTAGAGGCTGCCACATATTGTAATGCTACTGCTGGATAACAAGACACAGTTCTTGCCCATTAGTAACGAAAACAATTACTCAAAGATAGGGACCTTGTCTCCATTCTGCTTCTATTCTTTTATCCAAATTAGAGTTCTGCTTCCATGAGAAACTATTGCTTTCAAATTTTCCAGCTTGTTGTATTGCCCAGTGATTCACTTAATTTCTGAAGTTAAATGGGTTTGATTCTGCCATATTTGTAATTTGTGTATTCTTAAGAATTCAAGTTATTTCAAGGCTGAAAGAATTTGTTTGATAAATTTTGAAAGAGGAATCAAGCTGTTCTGCTCTGAAATCTAAGTGTGAGAGAAATCCCTTGCTGTTTGCTTTTGGCACTGCTGGTGTCCCTTGTGGTTGCCAAATATTGTGGTTTTGATATTTAATTCTACCATGAGGTCTTGTTCAGACAACGTAGCCATATCAAAGACCGTCAGGTTTTTCACTGAGGTTTTGAGAAAACAGCCTTGCTCCGATCCTCTGAGTGGCTTTGTTCCATTATTATGCAGGCTATTACGTTGTGCATACTTGCATGCCACTGATTAAGAATTATTTCATATCTCTTATTAAGAATTTGTGGAGAAAGAGACGATGCCTAACTAATTTTGATGACTGAGTGAGTAGATGTAGGAACACATGAAACATATAGCATTAATTATTTTCGACTGTTTTACAGAGTTTTCTAAAGTCTTTATTTTTATTATTATTTTTTTTGCGTATTTATTTTACATCCTGGTCACTGGCCCCTCCCAGTCACCCCCTCCCACAATCTTTCTCTCATCCCCTCTCCCCTTCTCCTCTGAATGAGGGGGTTACCCCCCCTTGAAATCTCCCAACCTTGGCCCTTGAAGTCTCTGCTAGGTTGGGTGCTTCCTCTCCCACTGAGGCCAGACATGGTAACACAACTAGCAGGTAACACAACATCCATATACAGGCAAAATGGTTGGGATAGCTACTGCTTAGTTGTTCTAGACCCACCTGCTACATGTGTGAGGGAGGCCTAGGTCTAGTATGTATAAGGCTTTTGGTTGGCCGTTCAGACTTTGAACCACCCAAAGGTCGATCCTATCCTGTTGGGTTTTGTTTTGTTTTGTTTTGTTTTGTTTTGTTTTGTTCTGTTTTGTTTTGTTTTGTTTTTGTATTTTCTTTATTGACATTTCAAATGTTATCCCATTTCCAGGTCTCTCCTCCAAAACCCTCTATCCCCTCCCTCTCCCCCTGCCTGTATGATGGTGCTCCCCTACCCACCCACCCACTCCTGCCTTCCCACCTTGGCATCCCCCTACACTGGGGCATCAAATCCACCTAGGCCCAAGCGCCTCTCCTCCCACTGATGTCCAGCAAGGCCATCATCTGCCACACATGTGGCCACAGCCATGGTTCCGTACATGTACTGTTTGGTTGGTGGTCCAGTCCCCAGCTGCTGGGTGTTCTGGCCAGTTGAGACTGTTGCTCCTCTCATGGGGCTGCAAAACCCATCAGCTCCTTAAGTCCCTTCTCCAGTTTCTCCATCTGGAACCCTGCACTTAGTCCAGTGGTTGACTGTGAGCATCAGCCTCTGTATTTTTCAGGCTCTGGCAGACAGCCATATCAGTCTCCTTTCAGCAAGCACTCCCGGCATCTGCGCTAGCTTCTGGGTTTGGTGACTGTATGTGGGATAGATCCCCAGGTGGTGCAGTCTCTGAATGGCCTTTCCTTCAGTCTCTTCTCCACACTTTGCCTCCATATTTCCTTCTGTGAGTATTTTGTCCCGCTTTCTAAGATGCATTCCTGCATCCCTGGGATGAAACCTACCTATTGTTGATGGATGATGTCTTTGATGTTCTCATGTTTCATTATGTATGCAGTTTGTGAATATTTTGTTGAGTATTTTTGCATCAATGTTCATAAGAGAAATCGATCTGAAATTCTCTTTATTGAGTCTTTGTGTGGTTTTGAAATCAGGGTGACTGTGGCCCCATAGAATGAATGGCAGTTTTCCTTCCATTTCTATTTTGTGGAATAATTTGAGAATTGAAATTCTGGTAGAATTTTGCACTAAAACCATCCCTGTTTAGTTTGTTTGTTTGTCTGGTTTGGTTTGGAGAATATTAATGACCGCTTCCATTTCTTTGTCTAGAAAATTATCCATTTTATTAAAATTTTCCAGTTTTGTGGAAAACCTAATGATTCTCTGAATCTCCACAATGTCAGTTGTTATGTCTCCTTTTTCAATAATGATTGTTTATTTCGATGCTGTTTTTCTGTCTCTTTGTTAGTTTGACTAAGGGTTAGTTTATCTTGTTGATTAACTCAAAGAACCATCTCCTAGTTTCTTTGATTTTCTTGTATCATTTTCTTTCTTACTGATTGACTTCAGCTCTGCTTTTGATCATTTCCTGCCTTTTTCTCTTTGGTGGGTTTGCTTCTTTTCTTTCTAAAGCTTCTAGGTGTACTTTTAAATTATTAGTATGAGAACTTTCTAATTTCTTTATGCAAGCACTTACTACTATGAATTTTCCTCTTAGGGCTGCTTTCATTGTGTACCATAAATTTGGTACCATATATTATCCCTTCATTTCCACTGAATTCTAGAAAGTCTTTAATATCTTTATTTCTTCCTTGAACAAGAGATCATTGAGTAGAGAGTTGTTCAATTTCCATGAGTGTGTAGTCTTTCCAGTGTTTCTGTTTTTGTTGAAGTCCATCTTTATTCCATGATGGTATGATAAGATACAAGGTATTATTTCAATTTTCTTGTATCTGTTGAGGCTTGCTTTATGCCTGACTATATGGTCAATTTTGGAGAAGGGTCCATGAGTTGATGAGTAGAAGCTAGCTTCCATTTGATTCATATTGTCTGTTAGTTTCATTATTCTTCCATTAAGTTTTTAATCTTCATATTCTGTGATTTGGTGAGAGTAGAGAGTTGAAGTCTTGCACTATTCATGTGTGGGGTTCGATATATTTAAGCTTTAGCAATGTGTCTTTTATCAATGTGGCTGTTGTTCTGATTGAAGCATAGATGTTCAGAATTGAGATATCATGATAATTGTTTCTTTTGATGGATATGAAGTGATCTCTGTCTCTGATTAATTTTCGTGGAAATTCTATTTTATTAGATATTAGAATGGCTACTTTAGCTTGCTTTTTGGTTCTCTTTGCATGACAAACGTTTTTATGGCCCTTTACTCTGAAGTAATATCTACTCTCTTGGTGAGCTATGTTTCTTGTATGCAACCAAATGATGGTTTTTGTTTATGCATCCATTATTTTTGCCTGTGTCTTTATATTGAGTAATTGAGTTCATTGATGTTGAGAGAAATTAACGATGCTTGTTATTTCCTGTTATTTTGATGTTGGTGGTGTTATTGTGTGTGTGTATGTGTGTGTGCATGTGCACGTGCACATGTGCACACATACACTGCTGTTTTCCTTGTCTTTGCCAGTAATATTTTCTGATTCTGGGAGCTGGGGTTCTTCAACTTTTGTTACTCCTATTATTTTTAGGTTAGTTTTTGTCATGGTATCCCAGATATTCTGAATGTTTTGTGTCAGGAATTTTTAAATTTAACATTTTCTTTGATTGATGTATCAATTTCTTCTACTATATTTTCTTTGCCTGAGTTTCTTCCATTTCCTTTACCCTATTGGTGATGCTTACATCTGTAGCTCTTGATCTCTTCCCTTGGTGTTTTCTTCTAGGATTTCCTCAGTTTGTGTTTTCTTTATCACTTCATTCTGCAATTTCATGTCTTGCACAGTTTTGTTGCCTTCATCTATTTAATTGTATTTTCCTGTAAGTAATTTAGGGATTTATTTGTTTCTTCTTTAAGGACATCTGTTAGATTGTAATTTTCTGTGTTTTTTTTTAAAGGATTTATTTATTTCTTCTTTAAAGGCCTATCAACATTATGAGATTGGATTTAGGTCATTTTTCTTGTGTGTCTGTTGTGTTAGGACATTCAGGGTATGCTGTAGTAAGGTAGCTGTGCACTGGATGTGTAAAAATGACCTGGTTTTTGTTGAATTTATTCTTTAGACATTTGGATGTTTTTGGATCCTGGATATTCTTGCAGTAGGTATTGGGAGGTGGGTGAACCTCAATGGATGGTTGAGGTGGAGCAGGCCTCTCCCAGGCATACTTGTACTGTATGTTTCCTGACCTGCAGTTATGGATGGTTCAAGAGTCTTAGGTAGGCAGAAGATAAAGAAGAAGAAGAAGAAGAAGAAGAAGAAGAAGAAGGAGGAGGAGGAGGAGGAGGAGGAGGAGGAGGAGGAGGAGGAGGAGAGAAGGAGAAGAAGAAGAATCATCTAATTTGTGTTGAACATGGCTGAACTCCAGTAGGAAATCCCTCAAAATATTGAGTGCTTTCCAATGTATACCACTACCAGAAGCTATCAGTTGTGGAGAGCTATGTTTCAATATCCTCATCACATTATTATAAGAGTTCTTTTAATGGGCTTTCTGTCTAGGCAGTTACTATTAGACAGTGTATGGTAGGCTTACAGATTGTCACACAATCTGTGACATGTTCCTCTTTCTCAATTGTAAATCAGCACCCATGTTAAAGTAGCTTCCCTGCCCTCACAACCACCAGTAGGACAGATAAGAAAACTTGGGACAATCAAACTCAGGAACTCACTCTTGCTTGACTAACACTCTACTTTTTGTCCTGTGTCCCTATGTCTGATTCAAAACTCTCTTGATATTTTCATAATGTAGTATGTTTTTCAAAACACATTAAAGAATATATACTAGAATGATCAAGCCAGAATTTCTTTCTTTTCATAAAAAATATGAGCTTGTCAATAATGAAAAAATAAAGAGCATATCTTTGAAATATTAATTATCCCTGAAATGTTGAGTTTATCAACCTATTTATTATTCTTATAATTCAAAATTTATTTAATATATATTCCCTTCTAATGATCTTCTATTGTTTTCTTTACAGGTTTTTTTGTATCTTTTGGCATTAATTTTTTTCTTCTTTCAAATTACTTTAATTTAAAAAGTCTATTCTGTAAGCCAAGGTCTTTTTGACATATAAATGTACATATGAGCATATTAATAAACCCAGATACCCTGATGCACATATGCCAACTAAAATTCACATCTTTCATAGTCTCTTATAATACAAATGCTTCTTAAAATTGAAAATATTTCTACAGATCTTTAGTGAAACTTTGTAGTTGAAATAAGAACTCTTTCTTATATCACTGAAACTGGTGCTGTTCATGGTCCAAATTGAGTCTCAACAAGATCCATGAAACAACTGTCCAAATAATATTTTTTTATTTTTTATTGGATATATTCTTTATTTACATTTCATTTCCCTTTTCCTGGTTCCCTGCCCCTCCAAGGTCCCATATCCCCTTTTCCCTCCCTCTGTTCCCCCATCCACCCCTTCCCACTTCCCTGTTCTTGTATTCCCCTACACTCATGCATTGAGCCTTTCCAGAACCAGGGTCCACTTCTTCCTTCTTCTCAGACATAATTTGGTATGTGGATTGTGTCTTTGGTGTCCCAAGATTCTAGGCTAATATCCACTTATCAGTAAGTGCATACCATGGGCATTCTTTTGAGACTGGGTTATCTCACTTAGTATGATGTTCTCCAGCTCCATCCATTTGTCTAAGCATTTCATGAATTCCTAATGGATGAATAGTACTCCATTGTGTATATATACCACATTTTTTGTATCCATTCCTCTGTTAGGGACATCTGGGTTCTTTCCAAATAATATTTTTAAAGATTTTTAGCACCAAATTCAAATTAGTTACAAAACTTAAACTTGAAAATTTTAATATGAAAAAATTAGGTATAAATATACCTTCAATTTCAATATTTTCTCTTATATGAAGCTTTGTTTGATATTCTTGGATAAATTTACACAGAAAGCTCATTTCTACCTTCTCAAATATTTTCATGAATTCTGGATCTTAGAAAGCATCCCACTTGTAAATATCATATAACAAGTACAGCTATCTTATATTTTTCTACTACAGTGAAGATAATCCACCAGCTTTGAAAAATGCCTAATTAAGGCAATATAAACAAATTATCTGTCAACAGTAAATGAAAAAGAGAAGTAAAGTCAGGGATAGGTGATATCTTAGCTGGTGAACTGCCTGTCATGCAAACATGAATATTTGTGTTCAGATTTCTGCAATCCCCTATAAAAAGATGCATGGTGATGAGTTTTCTAGAAGGTACTTAGAGAATTGCAGATGTACAGTTCTCTTTGGCTAGTCAAGTAGGCCAAATTAATGTGCTTAAAATTCAGTGAGAGAATCTGCCTCAAAAATAAAATAGAGAGTATTCCAAAAGGACACATGATGCTAACTTCTGGCTTCCATGTACACAAGTATAGAGATGCACACAAATACCTCTCGTTGAACTAACAAGTGCATAAAACACATGTATCACTATATGCTCTTATCTTTATTAGTGATTTAGGTTTCTGAGCCTATGGAAACTTCTCTGCTTAACAGTCCAAGACTCCTTTTAATTTCTTTTAATCAGTAATAAAATCAGTAATTAAAATAATTTATTTTTCGGTAATAATCTTATATATCAAAATAAAGTAAGAAAATAAGTTAATAAAATTCTATATGTCAGTTGTGCTCAACCTTTCTGATGCTGTAAACTTTTAAACCTGTTCCTCATGTTTTGGTGACTACTCACCATGAATTCATTTTCATTGCAAGCTTATAACTGGAATTTTACTGTTATAAATCATATGGTAAATATCTGTGTGTTCCAATGCCTTTGGGAGACCCCTGTGAAAGGATCTTTCCATTCCTAAATGAGTGATGACCCAAGGGTTGAGAACCACACTATATATTATTACTTATTATAAACTGCTTAAAATTATATCCTATCAACTTTGTACTGCTAAGAAATATTACCACAGAAGATAGAAGATGGGTTAGATGTTGGGGATAAATAGACAGTTTTCTTAATATTGTAGGGATTTTTTTAACACCAAGAACTGTGTATTAATTGAACTACATGTTATTAAGGGAATAAGAAGATCAGCTTCAGTGAAAGCAATAGTTTTGCTCTTGAAGATCTATTGAGCAAATAGTTTTCCACGTATCCATTGGGCAAGAGAAAATCTGTATTGAGTGTTTTTAAGAGAAAAAAGAAGTCTCTTATCTTCTGCTTTGGAAATTTCAGGTTTACTAACTGGAATTCTGCAACTGTAAGCTAATTCTCTACTTAAACATTAATTATACAAATACCATATGTTTACAAAATGCTTTCTGCAGCTGCCTCGTAGTGTTTAGGGAATATTGTGTTTCTCTGCTGCTCTAGTGAAAGGCTGTTTCTTTAGCTGAAGGAGAAGAGCATCTAGGCAAACTGTATCCCGAGAGGAATATGATGGCTTCTCCTAAGAGCTCACTTACATTGTCATTGTCCATATGTTTTTAACAGTAGAATGGATAAGAGCAGAAGCTGCAGATGCATACTAGGTTGGTTTAGAACCATTACTCTGGGTCTAAAAGCTCTGTGACCCATGCCAAGTCAAACTTCCTTTTTTTTTCAAATTTACCTACATGCGGTGGGATTGAATGGGAACAGCCATCATAGGCTCATATGTGTGAATATTTGGTCTCCAGAGAAAAGGGGTAAATATATGTAGCCCTATTGAAGGAGATTTGTTGCTGACAACAGTTTCAAGATTTCAAAAGGCCATGCCCCTCCCAGTTAGGTATTTGTATGTCTCCAAACTGAGGATCAGGATGAATGTTTTACCTACTGCTATAGCACCATGGCTGTCTATCACTTGCCTTGCTTACTGACATGATGGCCATAGATTCTAAACATGTGAAACCATGAGCAATCAAATTAAATCCTTTCTTTAATAATTTGCCTTGCTCATGGTATTCTGTCAAGGCAATAGAAAAGTAACTAAGACACCACCTAGTTCTGAAAAGATTCTAATAGTTCCTATCTTGTAAAATTGGCTCCTTAGTGAAGTAAATGCCAGATAATAATGTCAACATCTGTGATTAAAAATTTCCATTTACTTGTCTAAATTGCAAACTTAGCTAAGTGACTTAGCACATTAGTATTTGCGTATTTTCTATACATTTACTAAAAAAAAATACTGAAATAAAGATCTTTTGGTTAGGTCTAGGGAATAGACCTGGTGTAGGATACTTGCCTAATATGAATAAGATCCTATGTTTAATATTTATACTTTAAGGGGAAAAGCAAAAGAAAGCACAAACAAAAAACACAAAAAGAAAAGAAAAGAAAGATTCTGGAAAAAATGATGTAACTCAGTTTGCAAAGTGCTTTCCTGGGTTGCAAAAATTCTTAGGGTTGTTTGCTAACACCATATAAACTGGTCAGAGTGATGCATGCCCTTGTCCTGCATCTGGTAGATAGAAGCCAATGGCCATCTTTAGCTACATAATGAGTGCAAGGCTTCCCTGTGATTCATGAGTATTTGTCTTAAAATATAAGTAGAATTATAAGAAACTAAGGAATTTTGAGAGTGAAGGAAATTACCTCTCCTAGGGAAGAACACAACAGTTAGTCATCTAATAGCAAATCGCCAGCCCTGGAAATATACACACATACACACGGGTAACATTACAAAGACTAGTGGGTTGTATTTATGCATTTATCAATATATATTTATATGCATATTTGTCTGTACCTACAATTGATACAAAAGGAGGCCATGAAGATGAAAAAGAGCAAGTAGAACTATGTAGGTGGATTTGGAAGGATTAAAGGAAAGATGAAAATTGATTCAATTACACGATAAAATTAAAATATGCAAAATAATTTAAACTGATAAATGGAAAATATATATGCATAAACACACTTCTGTTTAGGTTATTAAAATGTAATAACATATAGGAAAAATGCTTATGAATGTTAAAACTGAATTTTGAGACAATAACTGATATAAAGATTGTCAAGATTCAAAACTTTAATGTGTGTGTTATATGTACTTGTAACACTAACACTGAGCTGTTTAAACCAGGAAGATCACCCTAAGAATTTTTACAACCCAGGAAAGCACTTTGCAAACTGAGTTACATCATTTTTTTCCAGAATCTTTCTTTTCTTTTCTATGACCTATATAGAAATTTTCAGGCCAGCATAATCTATGTAGAAAGGCCTTATCAAAACAAACAATAGTAGTAACATTAAAAATAGTGAAAAATAAGCCAAGAAATAATCATCCTGTCAATCACTGAACCAAGCTGTAAATTTGGGTGTTTTAATTATCCAAAGATCCTGTATAAGGGATTGCAAGAAATCAAATAGAAGTTAAAGGTTTATCTACAGATTTCATAAGTGGTCAATGCCTGCTGCTGGAACCCTTCTGTTTCTAGATCAGCACATTGAAATTTAGCTCTGACTTTATTAGTCTGAGATGTGACCTGGAATCTGATTCCAGCTTAATTACTTTGAGCTGTGACCAGAGCATCAAGACTTTTAAGTGTCCTTAGAGATTGTAACGACAGTCAGCATAGGAAACCCTTTCAGCAAAACAGTCTGCTGTTTCACATTTTCATACCCTGAATTTGGTACATAGTGTTTTAAAGTCAGTTATAAAACTGGGATATGAGATTTCACTTGTTTCTAAATTATTTATGTCTTCCATTTTCCAAGTATCATCAATAAACATAAATCCTGAATGATGAGATGTGTTTATGTGCTTTATTAAAATTGGCACAGAGGACAGGAAAATAATAGGGTTGATCTAAGCTATTCTTACTAGTTAATTAAAATTAAAATTCTAAGTCTTTGAAATAAGTTCCAACGGTATGACAAAGTAGCACTTTTACCATCTCTTATCCACTAAGGTCAGGCTTTATTTCCTCTGCTGTTTTCAGCCATATACCGAGGCATCTAAGTTCCTTTTAACAATGAAACATAGTTGCTTTGATTTTTATATATTCTGGAACCATAGCGTTAGTACATAAACCTGACTTTAAATCATTAATGCTAGACCACATATTTCTGCCTAAAGTATCTACATCAGGACAGGCTGAAAACTGTATTAAGGTGAAAAGGAAAGCCACCATAAAATTAATAGGAAAATAAGTCATGAACACCAACACACTACCTAAAATAGTTAGATTCTGTAATGTACCATCTTCTGTGAATAAATGTGTGTGATAGAATATTCTCATTTCATAAAATTTCATTAAAACTTAGGTACAGATAAAATATGTTTTAGGCATGGAAAGTCATAGAAAATTTTACTTATAATCTGTTTGAGATTATATGCTTTAACAAAAATTAAAGTTAGCTTTCCTTAAATTATAAGTGTTCTGTGAAATTCATTGGTCTAAAATAGCTAAGGTAGTTGATGTAAAGAGAGTAAGAGACTTCCTGAGTTACATCCATGTTTGTAAACAAAGGCTGACAACACATATAAGACACAGGCCAGATTTAGGTCATTAATGGGAACCAAGTTCATAATTAGCTTATGTTAAGATTAGCATGTTTTCTTTGATTTATGAGAAATTTTTATGAGAATAACATGTTCATAGAACCTTTATAAAGTAAAAGAGCAAAGCAAGGAAGCCAAAGGCATTGTGGGAAAGACATGATCAAACTTATTTGGGTTTACATATGTAACAAGCCATCTGTAAAATAATGAGCTGGCTATGAAAACCAAAGAAATGTATTCCATTATTTCAGGCAGGAATCCACCTTGATAAGAATCCACTATGTTTATAGCAGCCTTGTTTATAATAGCCAGAAATTGGAAGGAGCCCAGATATCCCTCAAAAGAGGAATGGATACAGAAAATGTGGTATATTTATACAATGGATTACTACTCGGCAATTAAAAATAATGAACTCATGCAATTTATAGGTAAATGGTTAGATCTGGAAACTATCATCCTAAGTGAGCTAACCCAATCACAAAAGAATACACATGAAATGCAATCACTCATAAGTGGATATTAATGAGCCCAGAAGCCCTAAATACTCAAGACACAATTAGCAAGCCAAATGACTTCCAAGAAGAGGAATGGAGAGGACCCTGGGCCTGTAAAGATTGGATCCAGTATTGTAGACCCAGAACAGAGAAATCATGTGTGTGTGTGTGGGGGTAATAGCAGGGGGGGAGAGAGGAATTATGGGACATATGGGGGGGGTAATTGGGAAAGGGGAAAACTTCTGGAATGTAAACATAGAATATAGAAAATAAAAAAAATAACTAATAAAAAAAAAAGAATCCACTTTTCATACTGCTGAAGCCCAGAAAGCTAAAGACATGCATTCATGATTGTTCTACCATGAAGCTTCTTCTAATCAATTACCAAAGCAGTAGGAATCTACTATAGGAACTTAGAGAAACATAGAAAAGAAACGTAAAATAAATTAGAGGTAAATAGCAAATTTGATGGACTGGGAAATAAAATGGCAGTGGTAAATCAGTTTCAGGAATGAGATTATAGCAAATATAGCAACCTAAGTGTTCTAGAAATTACACCAAGAAAGGAATATATTCTGTTACAAAACTATAATGCCTGAGAGGGAAAAGCAAAAGGATAATCATGCCAAATATGTATACCATAAAATTGTCACAATATAGTTTTTCTCTTACAATGTATTTGCAGTTATGCCAGCTTCACTGGAAACCTTTCGTAACATGAGCTTCCTTACTAATGCTTCCTTCAATTTAATTCTGCTTGAAGCATTGTTGAAATTACTTGTGATTTCTATCAGGACATCTAAAAGTTAGTACACATTTGCTAGTAACATTTATATATCTTATAAACTTGGTTTTCTACTGTGAATTTATATTAAGAAATATGATATAGTTAATTAGTACTATGTACGCCCACAAGTCAGAAAAGCAATTTCCAGGTGGCATCAGAGAAGTCACTGTAGCATAAACACAAGATGCACTGGGGCATGAATTACTGAAGAAATGAGCAGGGGATAACGAATGATATTTAAGAAAAGGAACGAATGTGAATGGAAGTAGTAACCTAGAGAAGCGGGATGTGTGTTACAGGGATAATAAGTACACATAAGGAGGGGGAAAAGACACATGGAATGAGATGATGGGGAAGGACGTAGAAACCCATCCTTTAAGAGCCTGAGCACAAAGACAAGGTTTCTGAAAATTATTCTGTTAGTTCCTGGGTGAGAAAATTGATGATATTAAAGCGCGGTAGTAAATTCTTCAATTCCTTGCCTTAAGCAGACTAGCCTAGCATTTTTATACGAGATGATAATTTAGAATTGAGGCCTGGTGGAAATGGGAAAGAGACCCTGCACAACGTTACAAGACAAGCTATAATGAGAATCTTACCTAGTACAAAAGCAGAGGAGGTAAGTGGAAGATTTGAGAAACATTATGGAAATAAATTATAAAATTATAAAATATTAAATTTTATGGTGAGAAATATGACTCAGCCGGTAAGACAATGAATTGCTCTTATGGAGAGCACCTGCTTACACCTGTGCACAGAGGTACACGTGTACACTTGAGTGAACAAAAATATATCATTTCAATATTAATTTTTCTTTTTTGTTTTGTTTTGTTTTTTTCGAGACAGGGTTTATCTGCATAGCCCTGGCTGTCCTGGAACTCACTCTGTAGACCAGGCTGGCCTCGAACTCAGAAATCCATCTGCCTCTGCCTCTCAAGTGCTGGGATTAAAGGTGTGTGCCACCACTTCCCGGCTTTTTTTTTAATATTAATTTTTCTATTAATTTTTCACCATGTATTTTAATAGAATTAATTTTTGATATTTTAAACTATAGGCTCATTGATCCTTATCTAGAAAGAACACTCTACTTTTTTCAGATTTACATTGATATAGGCATCGATTCATTTATATTTCAAGAAAGTATCTCCTGAACTCAAGGCATTCCACTTACAATGATGTGCCTAAGGATGCTATAAATGTGATTCGATATATAACAATTTTATCCTTAGAAAGAGCCTTCCAGTTGTTTATGCTCCAGGATAATAACTTTGTATAGAACATGGAAAAACTTGAATTTGTCTGTCTTTCTGTGGCTGTTTCACCATGTTTAACAATGGTTTTATATTTGTTAGTGTTTTATAATTTTTAGGATATAAATATAATTACCTAATTTTCCCCTTCCTTGTCCTTTTTCCAAAGCCTCATTTGCTAGGTTTAAAATCATGGCCTCTTTATTTTTTTATCAGTGATTGTAATATGCATATAATAATGATTGCTTTCATGAGAAACAATAGAGAGCTATTTCAGTAATGCTCTACTGAATACAATCAATTCCACTGTTTTGGCTGTGTATTTTTTACATTAATCAATCAACTTCTTAGTGAAATTAATATTGCCTTACTGCCTTCTGTATTGGATATATATGTGTATCTTTTTTGTATTTTTATTGTTTTTTATTATTTTTGAGATTTTAATATAATTACATTTCTCCCTTCATTTTCTTTCCCCCACTAATTTTCACATATGCCTCTCTCTCAAATTCACAGTATTTTTTTTTTTAATTTTTAACTTTTGGTTCATACACACACATACAACACACACACACACACACACACACACACACACACACACATATTCCTAAATACTACTTGTTCTGTCTGTATAATGTTACTTGTATGTTTGTTTTCAGGCCATTTCATATTGATTAAAGAAATGGAGTTCTCTTCCCTAGAGAAGACCATTTCTCCTACTCTCAGGATTCCTACCTTGCCTTAAGTACTCTCTTGAGACATGTGCCACTTTTGAATAAGGTTATTGCTTGTGTCTTTCATGAGTATTGTTTTAATAATATTGTGTCTGAGGGTGATTATGATAACCTTCATGTATAGCTTGAACCTGAAAAGGCATATTGCCTCTCCATAAACTTGTGTATCTTCATGACTCTGCTAACTCAAGCACTCTCAGTATAGCAAGGACATATCTGTTTTAAACACTACTTCTAGCTGTCTAGCTGTCATATGTTTTTTTTTTTTTTATCAAGGAGGACTTTTACACAGAAACTCATGATAATGAATGAAAAATACTTCATGCATCATCTCTGTAGTAGAAATGTTGTTTGTTTGTTTGTTTTATCTGCATCCCTGAAACACAGATATATGATTTTGGTTTCCAAGTGAAGCTCTTTCTTAAGGTGGTTATTTTATTTATTTACATTTTAAATATTATTTCCCTTCCCTGTTTTCTCTCCAAAAAGCCCCTACCCCTTTCCCACTCCCCCCACTCCTCCTACCTCTATGAGTGTTCTCCGCTACCCACCTACCCATTCCCGCCTTAGCTCACAAGCATTCCTCTAAGCTGGAGCATTGAGACTCCATAGGACCAAGGGCCTCCCCTCCCTTGGACACCAGATAAGGCCATCCTCTGCAACATAAACAGCTGGAGCCATGCGTCCCTCCTGTGTACTTTTTGGTGTGGTTTAGTCCCTGGTAGCTTTGGGGGGGGTCTGGTTGGTTAATAGTGTTGTTCTTCCTGTGGGATTACAAACTCCTTCATCTCCTTCAGTCCTTCTACAAATTCCTCCATTGGAGTCCCATGCTCAGTTTGATGGTTTTCTGCAAACATCTCCATCTGTATAGGTAAAGCTCTGGCAGAGCCTTTCAGGGGACAGCTATACCAGTCTCCAGTCAGCATGTACTTCTTGGCTTTAGATGGTGTAGAGACCATTTTCTTTACCAGTTTTTAAAAAGAAATCATATATGAAAAAAAATTGAATGATGATCATAAACTCTAATTCATGTATGTTTACAGTTCATTTATAACATATTCAATAGTTTAAAAGTTGCTTAAGGTATAATTTATTTATATATTTTAAAAACTATATTATTTTAACTTATGAAAATGAAATCTAAGAGAATTGTGAGCATATTTTGCTTAGTGAAATTACGTTTATACTTTATACGATAGTCTTTGATGTCATGCAAGATACTCAAAATTTTAGTTTCAGTTCAAAATCTGTATAATGAAATTCCGTAATTTATTTACATAAGCAAACACCTACCCTATCACTAAAGTTCTGAATAAGATCAAAAGAAAGCACTGTTTTTTTTAAATTAACCAAAACTTAATAATTAAAATATTGGTCCACATTTTAAAGAAACTTTATCTGAATAGTAAATTAAGGTGTTAGAATACTTAAAAGAAATAATTATGTTTCATGAGTTTGCATCTTTTGAATATCAAGTCAAGGTAATTGCAAGGGCTAAAAACATAAAACTGTCCCTCCATTTCCTCGGGCTCTTCTCCATTTTTGTCTCTGCAGTTCTATTGAACAGGAACAATTCTGGGTCAGACTTTTTGACTGTGGGACGTCAACCCCCTCCCTGTTGTGGAAGGCCTGGTGCTGTTCTTGTGAATCAATCTCCTAATGAATAAAGGAGTCAATCACTGGGCAAGAAGGCAGGACTTCCAGGTTGGAGGGAAGAAGAGAGAAAGCCAGGGAGAGGGACAGCCTTTGGAGCTGGGACAACAGAGGGGTAAGATGTAGCTGCTATAGTTTCCCAGTATCTGCCACCAGAGGGATCAGATTTGAATATGGCTTATAAGATTAGGTTTGGGATCCTCTTAACAGTCCCTGGTCTCAACTGCTGACTCATGCCCATTTGGCTGAGGCCTGGCTGTTCCTGCTAGGTTGTGCCACCACTGCTGATTTGTGTTTGCTATACCAACTGAAACGAACTGGGCTACTGGTATATCTGTGAAGTGTTTGCACAAGGATTGAGCAGCTGCTGCTGACCTGAACTACTGATTTCTTGACAACGCAGATGGGATTCGCTCCAAAGTGCCATTTCTAAACAGCACCACTTCACCTATATGGCTTTCTTTCCACTACCTCTGGTGGGCGGTAGGCTAGAAGAGAGATCAAAGTGTTTGAGGGCCGTCATTAAAAATCCAGTTTTGTAGAGAAACTGTGGGGGGAGGGGGAATGATTGGGGAATAGTTGGGGGGGAGAGGAACTATGGGACATAGGGAGGGGGAACTGGGAAAGGGGAAAGCCTTTGGAATGTAAACATAGAATATAGAAAATAAAAAAAAAATCGATATTGAATTCATTTTGTAGGTAAATGGTTAGACCTGGAAAATATCATCCTGAGTGAGCTAACCCAGTCACAAAAGAATACACATGAAATGCAATCACTGATAAGTGGATATTAATGAGCCCAGAAGCCCTAAATACTCAAGGCACAATTAGCAAGTCAAATGATTCCCAAAAAGAAAGGAGAGGACCCTGGCCCTGTAAAGATTGGATCCAGTTTTGTAAAGAAACTGTTGGGGGAGGGGGAATGATTGGGGAATAGTTGGGGGGGAGAGGAATTATGGGACATAGGGAGGGGCGGAACTGGGAAAGGGGAAAGCCTTTGGAATGTAAACATAGAATATAGAAAATAAAAATTTTAAAAAAAAATCGATATTGAAAAAAAAAGATTAGGTTTTAGTTGTTGCACCCAAAGATTGACTTAGTGTTGTTTCTGAACTAAGTTTGTGTTGCATTTTCCTTCATGCTGCAGCTACAGTGGCCAAGTGTGAGTTTGCCTGAGGTGCTCCACAAAGGCCTTGGAGGATTTGAAGCATGGTAGCAACCCCTCACTGGAAACCTAGGAGCTGGGTGAAGACATTTCTGGCACTCAGGACCAGTGAATCTCCACAAGATAAAAACAGGTCGACCATTGCCTGTCAGTGTGTGGCCAGTCAGGCACTGGGTCAGAGGAACAAGCTTGGAATGTGCAGGTTCTACTTTTTTAATATTCCCTGCAATACATCCCTCCACTTGATGCCCTATCTTTCTGCTGGAGGTGGACTCTACAATTTCCCTCTTCCCAATGTTGGACATTTCAGCTGAAGAAGAGACTGAAGGAAAGGCAGTCCCGTAATCAGCCCAAATTGGGATCCAACTCAAGGGGATGCTCCAAGGCCTGGCATTATTACTGATGCTATTGTGTGCTTGCAGACAGGAGGCTAGCATGGCTGCCCTCTGAGAGGCCCAACAAGGAGTTGAACAAGTCAGAAACAGATTCTTACACCCAACCAATGAACAGAAGCCAGGGACCCCTGTGGTTGAATTAAGGAAAGGGTGGAAGAAATTGAGGAGGACGGCAACTCCCTAGGAAGACCTTCAGTCTTAACTAACCTGGACCCTAGCAGTCTCTCAAACATGGAGCCGCCAAACAGGCAGCATACCAGCGTATTTGTATCTACATATACACATGTCATGGAACAACTGCATGTATGTTTGATTACGTATTTACATGATGACATCTGTTTCAAGTTAAGTAAAATTTCTGAATATCAACGTTTTTGCTTGTGTTATGCTAAACAAATCCTGGATTTAATAGAAAATATAAAATATATTGCCTCAAACTTGTTTTAATGCAATTATTTTCAAATGTTTATTTTTATGGGTTGTTATTAATGTGAGCAAATTAGAAAACATAGTCTAAGTAAAATAACTTCCTTTCTATCTTTTACTGGTATGCATTTCATAGTCTCCAAAGTTGAAAGAGTAGAAGATACCTGACCTTAACAGTCACTCCAAATTAGTTGCTGAGATCATGAAAAGCTAATAAGATGGGAAATACCTCAATCTCAGAGTAATAGAAAATAAACAATTAGAATAACTTTGTAAGTTGATATGACAAGTTCTATATATAACTTAGCCTGCCTTGATAGTAAAGTCACTTTTCATCTGTATATTCTTTGTTCCTTTTCTGCCCTCAACTCAATCAGCTATTTCTAGATAGCAGAAGTAGTACTTTTTTGTATCTCCCATTGAGAGTTAATTAATCCTAGGCAAAGCAGAGTGCACGTAGGACTTGTATTTAGCCATCATCTGCCAAAAGGGAATAATGTGGATGAGCCGGTGTCTAGGGCACTTGATCAGCCATAGTGGAGGTCTGTTAGAAGTTCCTCAGTACAGACAAGTTTCCTCCTTAAATAGCTTCACTGAAGTCACAAACATGTTTCAATTTCTTTCTAATTCTATCTGATCACATATTTTTTATTGTTGTTGTTTTCTTACACAAAACTTCCCATTTCCAGTACTTGAAATATATTCTTAGGCATCAGTGTATTGCTAGGTATACCATCTGTCAAGGTATTTGAGGGATTCCAAGGGCCAGAGATAGCAAAGTAAATACTATCATCATAGATCCTCTCTCATCATTGCCTGCACTGGGTACGGCAAGTCAATTTGATGTACTATTTATTTGAAGACAAGTCTCTCTACACAACAATTGTTTGTTTGACGTACTTTGCATTGTGTTAAACTTTCTTATTTTCACCTGCCATTGCCTTTGACAATGTCATCAACTTCATCACTCTCAAATCAAATCCTGAGTTTTGGAAGTTATTCAACTGGTTAAAAAAATGAGCTTCTTTGTATTCTGCACATAGTTTGTTCCAGGTGAACATATTTGTTATGAATTATTTACTTATTCATTTATTTATTTTCTTTGGTAGTGAAAATTCCCGAAGCTTCAAACACTGTTAGATAGGAATGATATGGTTAGTTTAATAAGGCATTGGTATCATATGAGCCCTCATATATGGAAGAAACTGAACCTCAGATTCATATTTAAGATGCCAGTGTGTCTGAAGACATAGTTCACCTCCTTCTTCATCACTACATCAGACCTTTGCAGCCAGCTCTTGCTTCTCTCTCAGTGCTTCGCACATAGTCACTGTGGTGCCAAATCTATTGTCTACCTACTGTGTGTACTTTCACTGCAAGCTGATTTGCACTCTCTGTGGTCTTTAACTTGGAAGATGGGCAAAAATATTTCTGACCAAAACTTAGTCAACTGTCTCTAGGCCCTGTTTTCTAAAAGCAGCTTTTTACTTTGCCTTTGTTTGTAGGAAACACGTTCTTTGGTCTATTTAAAAAGAAAGGCCCATGATCATTATCTCTCTATAAGAGTACATGTACTAAAGTTAAAATGACACCAGAAGATCATTATGGTCTCTACTATGTATGACATTTAAGTTTCTGAAGAATTCCTCTCTCTCTCTCTCTCTCTCTCTCTCTCTCTCTCTCTCTCTCTCTCTCTCTCCATATATCTCCCACTGACATTAATTATCTACAAATATACAAATTTACGAGAGAAAGAGAGAGAGAGAGTGAGAGAGAGAAAGAGAGAGAGAGAGAGAGAGAGAGAGAGAGAGAGAGAGAGAGAGAAGGAGAGAGAGAAGACTGAGTTAATTCTAGGCCAAGTGTAGTATAGGCTGACCTTGTATTTAGCGTACCACCCTAAAAAAGTCAAACATACTGAGCAAATTTCTAGGATGCTTGCCCAGAACCATTGATTAATCTTGCAGTAGTTCCCCAATCTTGATGTTTTTTCATTAAATGGCTTCAGTGAGATCACATATATCATTATTAATATCTATCAAAAGTCTTTCATGAGCTTCCTTATAAGTTTAACAAGTATCATAGGAGTTTATTCTTTATATTTTATACTCTGTTAGGTTTAATATACTAACTCAGGATTGCTCTTTCTAAACCTAGGTGCTCTGAGATTAGTTTGTCTGGTTACAGTCTATCAGTCAAAAGGAAGTCAGAAAGTAATGCAGAAAACTTTCCTGCATCACTGTCTGGAGCAATTTTACATTTATTAACAGAAATCTTTTATTATCATTATGCATATTTTTAATTTATCAATACACATATCCATCATTGTCACCTCACCAAGTGCTTATAGTTTTGAAAACCTAAAGACAGATAGAATAATTTGATATCAGTATCTGTTAGTATAACTGGAGGACTGATTTAGCCAGGATGATTGTGGATACAAGAATATATAGATGTTCAAGACCTTACTATACATGTGAGGATATGATCTTTATATAACTTATTTACTGCAAATCATCCTTGAAGTAATTTATTAACAAATATAATCTATATACATAGTTGATATATTGTTTAATTTAGGGAACATTAACAAGGAAAAATGAGTCTGGATATATTCTTTGTATCTTCATTATTGAGGCAAACTTTCTAATTGTGCATGTATACACAACTACAAACACACACATGTTCCCCAAAAGACTTGTTTGTATATAACTGATGTATGTTCTTGTCTGCACAGTAGTCCAGTCGTCTCTCTAAATCAGCACTATACATAGTGTGCATGCAGTACTCATTCATGCTTTGCTGTACTCACTCACTTTTATTCCAGGCAAGGCCTTACAAATAAACATTATTCAAAGCAGTAAAGCATTTAAAATTACATTAAAGTAGACTCAGGTATTTTTTTTGTAGTCATAATAGAACCTGAAAGCAGCATGAAGTGCACAAAGGGCTACACAGCAGGAATTTGATGCCGGAGAGGAAGCAATTCACACCTGTTAACTACTGTGAACAGAATGAGGCCCGGAGCCTACCTTTCCACCTCAAGAAAATGATGGCGAATTTTTTTTTTCCGGGTAATTTCAGCATCTTACAATTTTCGGGAAAAACAAATCTCAAAATTAAATGGTGCTATCTGTGAAGTCTTATAAAATGAGGTCCAAATAAGAAAATGTCACAAGAATAATGCAAAGATATATACGTGTTAACAAAATGTGTCTTATTTTGCTCTATGAGGATAGCAGGGGCAACTGTGACAAAAATAATAAGCCCAACAGTTTAGACAACACAACCAAAAGTATATGAACAGCTGAAGCTCCCAGGTTCTAATCCATTATGAGGGGTTGTAGTAGTTGTAGTATGTTAAGGTATCCTCTTGTCTTTTCAAATAATATTTGATTAAGTTATGATTAATAGAGCTATATAACTAAAAATAAAACTTTCTATACTTATGTAACATGTGAGAAATTTCCTGGAAGTCTAAGATGAAAAGGTTTGTCCTACTGTGGCTTTGATTGCAAGAGTGAGCCCAAATTTCTTACTGACCCATGAACAAAGAGCATGGAAGAAAGTGGACCGAAAGCCTCAGTCTCTGACTTGTGTCCATTTCATGAGGCTCTGTTCTTCTCATTGCTTTCATTTGGTTATGTTTCCTTGGCTATTAATTAGCTTTGACATATTTCAATGTGCAGACATTGGCACTGTTATTTAAAAAGAGAGGAAATGCCCAGTAGTGGTGGCGCACACCTTTAATCCCAGCACTTGGGAGGCAGAGGCAGGCAAATGTCTGAGTTTGAGGCCAGCCTGGTCTACAGAGGGAGTTCCAGGACAGCCAGGGCTATACAGAGAAACCCTGTCTCAAATAAAAAACAAAAAACAAAACCAAAAAAAAAGCCAGGAAATACCTAAACAAAAACACGAACCAACAAAAATAACAAAAACTACTAAGAGGTAGAGAAATAGTTTTCTCGAGGGAAAAGATCCTCACACAATGAATTATTTAATACCAAGGGTGTCAGCGCTGGAATCATGTGACAAGCAACATTGTGCAGACTGGGCAAGTTATAGTTATATATTGAGTAGTATGTGTGTGTGTGTGCGTTTGTGTGTGTATGAGTGGGTGTGAGTATGTGTGTGTGTATGTAAAAACAAGTAAAGAAAAAGTGGTCACTTATTTGGAAAAGAACAGGGGAGTTAAATGGAAATATTTGGAAAGTAGAAAGAAAAGGGATAAAAATTATATTTTAATTTTAAAGTAAATTATTAAAATAAAATATTAGTATGAAAGGAGCTATGGAAACATAAGAGAATCTGAGAAAATTGTACAAATTTAAACATCCAAATGTTTTTAGATAAGAGATACTGAGTAGTCAAACATTTGCTAACAGTCACATATATGAAATGAATAAATACTTTCTGTCACTCAGCTAGGTTGGAACCAATATGATATATTATATTTTCAGTCCCAAGTGACATGGACCCTAACTTATGATATAATACACAGTTTTTGTATTTGTACATTAATGTTTGATCTGTATGTACATGTGTGAGTACCATATGCTTGTGCGTGCCATGTAAACATAGAGGACAATAAAAGAGCATCAGATTCCACAAATGATTGTTATGGCCCAACCTCTGCTTCCTAGGGATTGATCCTGGGTCCTGTGCAAGTATAATAATTGTTTTTAATAACTGGTGGTCCATTTCTCCATTCCTAGAACCTTTCATGATCAAGGCCCTATTATGAGGTTAGAATTAATAACTTTGGAATAATTATATTTTTGGAGACTAAGCAGTAAGTTTTATAAAAGTTGAATCAACTGTGTATAGAAACAGAATACATGAAGTAAAATGCAACCCTCAGTATTTTAAGGACATAGAAACAGTGTTTGCCTAACAATGCTTTTGTACTGTAATTAATTATGCAGTGATAAAGGTTGGATGCTCTTGATATTATTGATGATAATATTAATATTCTTCCTTTTGCAAACTTGTGTGCAAACAATAAAAAACTTTCCATTCTTCCTAGGCTCACATAAATAAAGCCTATATAGCAAGAAAGAGATTTTGCATAACAAAATCAGAAATGAAAAGGGAGAAATAACAACAGAAACAGGAAATACAAAAAATTATCATTTCCTACTACAAAAATCTATACTCAACAAAACTGGAAAATATGGATGAAATGGACAATTTCCTAGACAGATACAAAATACCAAAATTTAATCAGGATCAGATAGACCATGTAAATCATCCCATAACCCCTAAAGAAATAGAATTGGTCATTGACAGTCTCCCAACCAAAATAAGCACAGGACCAGATGGTTTCAGTACAGAATTCAATCAGATCTTCAAAAGAGAAGGTCTAATACCAATACTCTTCAAACTATTCCACAAAATAGAAACAGAAGGAACATTACCCAACTCATTCTATGAAGCCACAATTTCGCTGATACCAAAACCACACAAAGATACAACAAAAAAGAGAAAATTAGACATATTTGCTTATGAATATCAATGCAAAATTACTCAATAAAATTCTTGCCTACCAAATCCACGAACACATCAAAGCAATCATTCACCATGATCAACTAGGCTTCATCCCAGGAATGCAGGTATGGTTCAATATATAGAAATGTGTCAATGTAACCCATTATATAAACAAACTCAAAGGAAAAAAAAAACACATGGTCATTTCAATAGGTGCTCAACAAAAGCATTTGACAAAATTCAGCATTCTTTCATGTTAAAGGTCTTGGAAAGAACAGGAATTCAAGGCCCATACCTAAACATAATAAAAGCAATATACAGCAAACCAGTAGCCAACATCAAACTAAATGGAGAGAAACTTGAAGCAATCCCACTAAAATCAGGTATTAGGCAAGACTGCCCACTCTCTCCATACTTATTCAATATAGTACTTGAAATTTTAGCTAGAGCAATTAGACAACATAAAGAGAACAAAGGGATACAAATTGGAAAGAAAGAAGTAAAATTATCACTTTTTGCAGATGATATGATAGTATACTTAAGCAACCCAAAAATCTCCACCAGACAACTCCTACAGCTGATAAACAACTTCAGCAAAGTGGTTGAATAGAAAGTCAACTCAAGCAAATCAGTAGCCTTCTTATACTCAAAGGAAAAACAGGCTGAGAAAGAAAGTAGGAAAATAACACCCTTCTCAATAGCCACAAACAATATAAAGTATCTTAGTGTTACTCTAACCAAACAAGTGAAAGATCTGTTTGATAGGAACTTCAAGTTTTTAAAGAATGAAATCCAGGAAGACCTCAGAAGATGGAAAAATCTTCCATGGTCTTGGATTGGCAGGATTAATATAGTAAAAATGAACATCTTGCCAAAAGCAATATACAGATTCAATGCAATCCCCATCAAAATCCCAATTCAATTCTTCATAGAGTTAGAAAGAGCAATTCTCAAATTCATCTGTAATAACAACAACAACAAAAAAAAAACCAGGATAGCTAAACCTATCCTCAACAGTATCCTCAACTGGGGATATCAGTATCCCTGACCTCAAGCAGTACTACAGAGCAATTGTGTTAAAAACTGCATGGTATTGGTACAGTGACAGGCAAGGAGATCAATGGAATAGAATTGAAGACCCAGAAATGAACGCACACATGTATGGTCACCTGACCTTTGACAAAGGAGATACAACCATCCAATGGAAAAATCATAGCCTTTTCTTTTTTTTTATTGTATATATTCTATATTTACAATTCATTTCCCCTTTTCTGGTTCCCCACCCCCAAAGGTCTCACATGTCCTTTTCCCTGCCCCTGCTCCCGCATCCACCCCCTCCCACTTTACTGTTCTTGTACTCTCCCACAATGATGTTTTGGTCCATTCTAGCACCAGTGTCCACTCCTTTCTTCTTGTGAGACATCACTTGATATGTGATTTGTGTCTTTGGTGTTCCAAGCTTCTAGGCTAATATCCACTTATCAGTGACTGTATACCATGGGTATTCTTTTGAGACTGGGTCACCTCACTTAGTATGACGTTCTCCAGCTCCATCCATTTCTCTAAGAATTTCATGAATTCATTGTTTCTAATGACTGAATAGTACTCCATTGTGTATATATACCACATTTTTTGTATCCATTCCTCTGTTGAGGGACATCTGGGTTCTTTCCAGCTTCTGGCTATTATATATAAGGCTGCTATGAACATAGTGGAGCATGTATCCTTATTGCATGCTGGTGAATCTTCTGGGTATATTCCCAGGAATGGTATGGCTGGGTCCTCCGGAAGTATCACGCCCAGTTTTCTGAGGAACCGCCATACTGATTTCCAGAGTGGTTGTACCAGCTTGCATTCCCACCAGCAGTGGAGGAGTGTTCCTCTTTCTCCACATCCTCGCCAACACCTGATGTCTTCTGAGTTTTTAATCTTAGCCATTCTGACTGGTGTGAGGTAAAATCTCAGGGTTGTTTTAATTTGCATTTCCCTAATGACTAGTGATGTTGAACATTTTTTAAGGTGTTTCTCAGCCATCCGAATTTCTTCAGGTGAAAAGTCTCTGTTTAGCTCTGTACCCCATTTTTGGATAGGGTTATTTGGTTTTCTGGGGTCTAACCTATTGAGTTCTTTGTATACATTGGAGATTAGCCCTCTGTCGGATGTGGGGTTGGTGAAGATTTTTTCCCAATTTGTTGGTTGCCGACGGAGAAAAACTTGAAGCAATCCCTCTAAAATCAGGGACTAGACAAGGCTGTCCCCTCTCGCCATATCTCTTCAATATAGTACTTGGCTAGAGTAATTCGACAACAGAGGGAAGTCAAAGGGATACAAATCGGAAAGGAAGAAGTCAAACTATCACTATTTGCAGATGATATGATAGTTTACTTCAGTGACCCAAAAACCTCCACCAGAGAACTCCTGCAACTGATAAACAACTTCAGCAAAGTGGCTGGCTATAAAATCAACTCAAGTAAATCAGTAGCCTTCCTATACGCGAAGGATAAGCAGGCCGAGAAAAGAAATTAGGGAAATGACACCCTTCACAATAGCCACAAATGATATAAAGTATCTTGGAGTGACGCTAACCAAACATGTGAAAGATTTATACGACAAAAACTTCAGGTCTCTGAAGAGGGAAATTGAAGAAGACATCAGAAAATGGGAAAATCTTCCATGCTCGTGGGTTGGCAGGACTAATATATTCAAAATGGCAATCTTGCCCAAAGCAATATACAGATTCAATGCAATCCCCATCAAAATCCCAACTCAGTTCTTCATAGAGCTAGAAAGAGCAATTCTCAAATTCATCTGGAATAACAAAAAACCCAGGATAGCTAAAACTATCATCAACAGCAAAAGAACTTCTGGGGGAATCAATATCCCGGACCTCAAGCAACATTACAGAGCAGTGGTATTAAAAACCGCATGGTATATATTGGATATTATCCCTCTGTCGGATGTGGAGTTGGTGAAGATCTTTTCCCACTTTGTTGGTTGCCGTTTTGTCCTTCTGACAGTGTCCTTTGCTTTGCAGAAACTTTGTAATTTTATGAGGTCCCATTTGTCGATTCTTGATCTTAGAGCATAAGCTATTGGTGTTCTGTTCAGGAACTTTTCCCCTGTGCCACCTCACACCAGTCAGAATGGCTAAGATTAAAAACTCAAGAGACAACAAGTGCTGGCGAGGATGTGGAGAAAGAGGAACTGTTGGTGGGATTGCAAAATGGTAAAACCGCTCTGGAAATCAGTTTGACGGTTCCTCAGAAAATTGGGCATGTCATTTCCAGAGGACCCTGGCATACCACTCCTGGGCATATACCCAGAGGATTCCCCTGCATGCAATAAGGACACATGCTCCACTATGTTTATAGCAGCCTTGTTTATAATAGCCAGAAATTGGAAGGAGCCAAAATATCCCTCAAAGGAGGAATGGATACAGAAAATGTGGTATATTTATACAATGGAATATTACTCAGCAGTTAAAAATAATGAATTCATGCAATTTGTAGGTAAATGGTTAGACCTGGAAAATATCATCCTGAGTGAATTAACCCAATCACAAAAGAATGCACATGAAATGCAATCACTGATAAGTGGATATTAATGAGCCCAGAAGCCCTAAATACTCAAGACACAAATAGCAAGTCAAATGATTCCCAAGAAGAAGAAAGGAGAGGACCCTGGGCCTGTAAAGATTGCATCCAGTTTAGTAAAGAAACCGAGGGGGGAGGGGAATGATTGGGGAACAGTTGGGGGGAGAGGAACTATGGGAACTATGGTGGGTGGGAACTGGGAAAGGGGAAAGCCTTTGGAATGTAAACATAGAATATAGAAAATAAAATATTTTAAAAAAAAACGCATGGTATTGGTTCAGTGACAGGGAAGCAGATCAATGGAATAGGATCGAAGACCCAGAATTGAACCCACACATCTATGGCCAATTGATCTTCGACAAAGGAGCTGAAAACATCCAGTGGAAAAAAGATAGCCTTTTCAACAGATGGTGCTGGCTCAACTGGAGGTCAACATGCAGAAGAATGAGAATTGATCCACTCTTATCTCCTTGCACTAAACTCAACTCCAAATGGATCAAGAATCTCCACATAAAACCAGACACACTAAAACTAATAGAAAAGAAACTGGGGAAGACCCTTGAAGACATCGGCTCAGGGGAAAAATTCCTGAACAGAACACCAATTGCTTATACTCTAAGAACAAGAATAGACAAATGGGACCTCATAAAACTACAAAGTTTCTGTAAGGCAAATCATAGCCTTTTCAACCAATGGTGCTTGGTTCAACAGGCAGCTAGCATGCAAAAGCATGCAAATCGATCCATTCTTATCTCCATGTACTAAGCTCAAGTCAAAGTGGATCAAGGACATCCACATAAAACCAGACACACTGAAACTAATAGAAAAGAAACTGGGGAAGTCCCTTGAGGATATGGGCACAAGGGAAAATTTCCTGAACAAAATACCAATAGCTTATGCTCTATGATCAAGAATTGACAAATGGGACCTCAAAAAATTACTGAGTTTCTGTAAGGCAAAGGACATTGTCAAAAGAACAAAACAGCAACCAACAAATTGGGAAAAGATCTTTATCAACACTACATCTAACAGAGGGCTTATATCCAAGATATATAAAGAACTCAAGAAAGTAGACTCCAGAGAGCCAAATTACCTCATTAAAAATGGTGTACAGAGCTAAACAAAGAATTTTCACCTGAGGAATATTGAATGGCAGAGAAGCACCTAAAGAATGTTCATCAGGGAAATGCAAAAGAAACCAGCTCTGAGATTTCACCTCACACCAGTCAGAATGGCTAAGATCAAAAACTCAGGAGAAAGCAGGTGCTGGTGAGGATGTGGAAGAAGAGGAACACTCCTCCACTGCTGGTGGGTTTGCAAGCTGGTACAACAAATCTGGAAATCAGTCTGATAGTTCCTCAGACAACTTGGCATTATACTACTGGAGGACCCTGCTTTACCACTCCTGGACATATACATCCCAGCATGTAATAAGGATACATGCTCCACTATGTTCATAGGAGCTCTATTTATCATAGCCAGAAGCTGGAAAGAAACCAGATGTCCCTTAACAGAGGAATGGATACAGAAAATGTGGTATATATACACAATGGAGTACTATTCAACCATTAAAAATAATGAATTCATGAAATTCTTAGACAGATAGATGGAACTGGGGAATATCATCCTATATGAGTTAACCCAATCACAAAAGAACACTCATGGTATGCACTCACTGATAAGTGGATATTATCCTAGAAGTGTGGAATACCCAAGACATAATTCACATATCATATAAAGCCCAAGAAGAAGGAAGGAGAGGCCCCTGTTCCTGGAAAGTCTCACTGCAGCAGTGTAGGGGAATAACAGGACAGGGAAGTAGGAAGGGTAGACTGGAGAACAGGAGAAGGAAAGAGCGTTTATGGGATTTTCGGGAGGGGAGATCTATGAAAGGGGAAATAATTTGAAATGTAAATAAAGAATATATCAAATAAAAAATATTTTGCCAGAAGAAAACTGGTAATATTGGTTGTGGTGGTAATACTGGCAGTACAGTATTTTTAGAAGTGGTTAAAATAATTATTAAACTATTATTATAATTAGAAACTGAATATTGATAAAATGAATTATGAAATTACAATTGAAAAGTACATGATGCCTATTTGTGGACACTGAATCAAAATACATAAAGATCATTAATTTTGTCATTTATGTAGTCACTCCAGGAATACAACACAGTATATCATCCTAACTTAAACAGACTAACATGTATGGACATGACTTATATATTCTCTAATCCAAAGTGAAATGAGAAGAAAGATTGACAATAAGAAGGTAGACAACTCAGAACATGAGATAGCAAAAGATAATATTAGAAGTAGGCTGAATGTGGTGCTGTACATCTGCAAATGCATGGGAGGGTAGAGCAGAAGCCCAATGCCTGCCTACCTAGCCACCAGCTTGGGTTAGGCTGTATAATTTCTGTGTGTGTGTGTGTGTGTGTGTGTGTGTGTGTGTGTGTGTGTATATATATATATATATATATACACACACATACACACAAATACAGACAGATATATAGTACATAGAAATATGTGTTAATACATAAATATATACATAATATATATTATTTTTAAAAATACATAGTTCCCTGTCTCTACATACATATATTCTCTGTATATTTTAAATAATTATACATGTAACTCAAATTATATTCATATGTAAGTCTCATTATATATATTTATATATATATATGTGTGTGTGTGTGTGTGTGTGTGTGTGTGTGTGTAAACAGTGATTATAAGAAATGTAAACAAGCTTTGTAATTTCTTATCTTTCAAGAGGCCTAAAAAGTAGAACTGTATAAGACCATAAAATTTACAAAATAACAAGAATACTACAAGCAATATTCCTAAAGTATCTAAAGAAAGAAAACATATTTTAAGTTTTCTCAGAAAGACTTCCCGGCAAGCATCTGCACACATGGGCCAGTATATTGCAGAGCAAGCATCCACACCAGCAACTCTGAAAGACAAGGGGCAGCAATCTGGAAATGTGGAGCATTTCAAAGCGTTTGGCATTTGAGGCCCTTCTTGGTCTATCTCAAGGCTGTACAACCTGGATTAATTAGCTCTATTAACATTTTTCCTTTTTGTTTAACTACTCATTACTTAGCCTCTATCTAGCAAAGTAAAATACATACTGCAAGCATCTGAAGAAGTACTATTATATCATCACTACATAAACAATATGAATAATGTCTAGCAATGAAAAATGTAAAATGAAATGATAATAAAAACATTTAGTTTAATCACATAATACTAATAAGTTGGACCCAAAATATAAACCTACATTTAAGTGAGGCGCTTTCCTTAATTTCTAGATTGAGTGTAAGTTTAAGAGTCAAGATGTGAAATGACCATATATCCTTCCCTACTTTTCCTCTATGTACTGCTACAACAAATCTTAACTTATTGGATTGCTAAGAAGTAGTGATTTACAAATAAAACTGTTAAATATGATGTAGAGCAATTTTAAAGCACATTCCTCACATGGGCATTCAGCTTTCTGTTGTGAATGAGATTCTAAGCAAGTTTCATGGGGATTACCTGTTCTGTCATAGAATATCCACTTTGATGCCTTCTTATCACCAGCTGGAACTTCTTTCGTAACTATTCCACACTTCACAGTGAGTCTCATGTTATGCAACCCATCTTCTCTAGACGAGGAACATCTTTCTTGGGAGTTAGTGACTGAATTTGATGCTATACACAAAGTGAATAATACAATTATTAGTATATGGAATGTTTTGGGCAATAAATGCATAGTGGCAAATTCAATTTATATAACAGTTATAACCTTAAACCAGGTTTCTTTTCCATTGGACAGGATAAGAAATACCAAAAATAGAACTAATTTTTGTTGAAAGCTCTATTTCCTTGGTCCATTAGATTTCAGATCTTAAGAGTATACCAGTGTCAGCCTAGGGCTTTTTATTTGATAAATAGAAACAGGAACAAATGTAATTCAATAAAACTATGAAGTTTCTTTAATAAAGCTAGAGAGATTGATAACTAAGTATAAATATCTGGTTTGATAGTCTGTTGATATGGGTGGAATTCTTGTTTCTTCTTCATCTCTTTATAGTAATTTATCTTTCTTTGCTGACATTGTTTTAGTTTCATTATTTTCAATATTCTTCACTGGTGTAGATCTTCCTTTCAGAACCTCAAGACAGATTCTATTTTGCTTAGTGTACTAGCTTCCTTGTCTGTAAAACATAGAATTTAAAATGTAAGTATTCATAAGGAATTTTGTAAAGATAAATTGAGCATTATATATCCAATGAGATATACTCTGGAGCATACAGTGCAGTGGAGAGATTCCATTAGTTACGAATGGAGAAGTCTTTATTTTTTCAATATTTTAAACATATTCTAGAAAAAATACATAATATAACAACAAAAATTAGTTGTAATTAATTCCAATTAATGAATGATCACATATTATGAGACATAACCAAAATAGAATGCTTGAATCACAAATTATGATATATAAAAACTAAGCATTGTGGTGAAATGCTATACATATCATAGTTAAACAATTTAACATGCATAGGAACAGTCTGTGAAAGAGAGCTAACAGAGAGACAATGGTCTCTGGTAATGACAAAACTGGATGTAGGCCTCACATTGCTAATACATGTACTTTTCTACATGTTTTCTCTGCCAAGGATGTTATCAGATTCAACATATTGGTACGGATGCAGGCTTTGCCTGATAGCCAAGCATAGCCTTCATTAAGTTACATATGAAAATATCTATTTTCCCCTGACAATCTAAGAAAAAGTTATTATTTTAATGGTTACTATTTGGTTCTTCATTCTTTCCAAAAATAGAAAAACAAAAACAATAACAAAACAGAAAACAAAACAAAAACAAAAACAAAAACCACTAACAATTCATTGATATGAGCTGCTTTTCTAAAAAAAGTTTTTCTAAAATAAATAATGAATTATTCATAGAATAATTGTTTTTAGGTTAATTATGTATAATGCTGAAAATGCATTATAATGTGTAATTATATTTTTTCAACATAATTACTAAGGATAATGACAAAGTATAATTCTTTATGTGAGTATATGAAGGAAATAATGCTGCTCATGCACATTGTTAAATTGTTAAACTTTTTAATCCAAAGAATAACAAGTTATAGTTTTAATTAGATTGATCACTCAGACTGACAAAAACCATGATTTTTTTATGTTCAAAGTAAGTATGACAGTAAATTGAAACATTTTAGAAATTCAAATGTCGTATCTTCAAACACATGAGTCTTCATCGTAGGACACGGTCTGGCTTTGTCCTGCAGTGTCTTATGCATCATTAGTTTTATATTTTCATATGTGTGTATTTTTTTTTCAGAATTCTTCAAAGAGGTCAAGATTACTTTGGGGCCATCAGGAGGTGCTTTCAAAGCAAGGAAGATAGAATGTCCTGGTATGAAGGGTTAAATGAGGAATTATTCACCTTTCAGCAGGGCGAGAAAGTATATGTTTCAACTACTGGACATTTTTCTGGGCACAACAAACCAAGGACAATAGTCTCTACTATTTGGGACTTTCATTTGTGATCCTTATTCAGTTGGTATCATAGGTACATATTATTTCAAAACTGAAAGAGGAATATTCATAAACTGTTCTTAAGTTTGATATTTAGTTTTCTCCTAAAAGTATATTTATATATTGAGATATGCAAGTGTTTACAGTTTAACCATGTGTGGGTTTGAGGTATGAGGATGAAGATGTGATAGAGGGTTGACTAACCAAAACTGAATCACATACCAAGATCCTAATTAATTCACTAGTTTGTAAATAATTAAAATATATTTAATTTTTTTTGAATAGTGTTACCCTCCAAAGGTGTACAGAGGTGTTTTCAGGAGATACAGGTTATTAACCAGATGTATCTTTTAGGTACCAGACATAAGATACATCCCTCTGAGTTACTAGTCATAAAGATCCTAGAATTATTCCAAATAACACGAGATATCTTTCTTATGTCCCTACCATAATTAGGTGGTAAGACCATACCACTGAAAATACCACAAACCCATTTTACATAGCATAAAGAATTCAATCTCAAACTTTCCCCCTTCTGATTATTTGTTACAGAACTGAAAGGGAACAGCAAGAACATTGAATGGTAAATGACATTGCTCTTGAATGATGTTCCATGCTACAATACTGACATTTCAGAAGTGGTGCATTTAGTGCTGCAATAGTGGTATGATGGGTATGGCGGTAAGCAATCACTTTCTTATCATGTATATGAGCTGTTCCCTAGAAGAAGACTGATGCCTGGCATTGTCCTGGTCAAAGTCCATAGGTCTAAGAAGGCCTTAGGGAGGAAGGTACTGTTTTTATTTTTGAAATGATCATGTATGTATAATGTGCTGTGTATGTATTTATGCATATAAAATAGATTTGTTGTACTCTAGCCTTGTCCAGAAAAGCTTCTTTTTACACTTCATGATGAATAATGCAGAGACACCTAACAGGGCAAAGTGCTGAGGATAGGTAAAAGTGAGTAATCAACCACGAAAGGGAATGAATTATAATCCCCCTGCCCACCAAGATTCATATAATGTTGTGGAATAAGAGACTAGAAAGAGCGATAGACCTGGAGGCTAAGACAGAGTGGTGAAATGCTGTATGTTGGTTGGTTTTATTTGTTTTGACATGACATGAATAGTTCATTCATGAACTTAGGCCCGTGGAACTTCCAACAGTGATGAGCTGGATAAATTGTTGCACCTTCTGCACCACTTCTAACTAAGGAGCTATGAGCAAGTGATTGCTGCTGGGTGGAGAGACTCAGTTTAGTTTAGTAATGTGGCCACGATAACATTTCCTGTGCTCTCACCCCACAAACCATTTGCAGATGGGCAGCACTAATTGGACTTTGGGATGTGGAAACAGAGCACAATAAATTGGGATGGGGACATTTTGAGGGAGCCTATGAGCTTGGATTGGTTTTATAGGGAATGGAAATGGTCAACATATGTTATGCAGGTTTATGCAATTTTTAAGGGATATATAAAATCTTAAAAATAACTGGCAGTTAGGAAGTAGAAAGCTAAAGAACAGCAAATGGAATTTTGTTAGGTAATATTCATATTGTCTGTACAGTGATGCTATAATCATAGTTCTTGAGATGCTTGCAGTATGTGTTTTACTTTGCTAGATAGAGAAGAAATGATGGGTAGGTAGACAAAGAGGAAAAATAGAAATATAACTAAAAAGTCTAGGTTGTAGCTACTTAGCACACCTTGAGATAGAACAGGGTCATCAAATACCAAATATGCTGAAATTATCCACATCTCCAGCTTGCTGACCTTTTTCTCTCAGAGTTGCCTGTGTGAATGGTTACTCTGCAGTATATCATTCTGACCTATGTGTGCAAATGCTGTAGGCCTTTCTAAGAAAACTCAAAATATTGTCTTTTTCATCACAAAGAAATATTGCCTGTATGTTCTAGTTATTTTATGATTTTTATGGTGTTATAGGGATCTTCTCTTTGGTTTGGACTTTCAGGTCTCTAGGAATGTAAAGAACTACAAAGCCCTCATATTTACATTCCTTATAATCAATACATATATATAATTAGAATTATACACACACATACTTAAAATTATATATATGATTACTTAGTGTATGTATATATAAAGAGGCAATATGAAATTATGCTGGCTAGCTGGGCAGGTAGGCACCATGTTTCTGCTTTAACCTTCTAGGCATGATATTTCAGGTGTGCTCCACCATGTTCAGCCTACTTCTAATAATATTTTTGCAACCTCTTATTTCCAGTTGTCTGCCATATTATTTTATTATCAATCATTTTTCTTATTTCGTGGTATAAAATGATTTTCAAACGGACTTTCAAAAGATAAAATTAATGGCTACTTAGTGGTATACTCTAGGAATTTTTTCTTTAAAGTATGTCTAAATACAAAAACAGTAGGGTAATATGATATTACACAATTTATAATTTAGAAATATTGAGTTACTATATGCATGTAGCTAAACAAATTAGTTTTAATTCATTTAAATATTTATAAACACAAATTTGGCCTTAATTGTTACCCTCAAAATTAATTGACAGAGTGGAGATTTTGTTTAGTTTTTGTAAAATGTGATCAAGTGTCACAATAGACATTTAAGAATTGTGAAGTTGAAGAACTCTGGAAGTGTGCCTGGTTTTAGACTAGTAATGGTCAAGATTATTAAAGTTAGTGGAAATGGTGCTTATATATCTTGAAGGTTGGAAATGAAAATAATCATAGAGGAGAAAGATGTTTAAAAATGGATTGAAAGGAGTTGAAGGGATTTGCAACCCCATATAAATAACAACAATATCAACCAACCAGACCCCCCAGAGCTCCCAGAGACTAAATTTCCAACCAAAGAATATACATGTGGGACCCATGGCTCCAACTTCTTATGTAGCAGAGGTTGGCCTTGTCTAGCATCAATGAGAGGGGAGACTTGCTGTGAAGGCTTGATGCCCCAGCATAGGGAAATTCTTGGGCTATGAGGTGGGAGTGGGTAGATGGGTGGGGGAGCATCCTCACAGAAGTAAGGGGCAGGAGTGGGATAGAAGGTTTGTGGAGGGCAAATGTGAAAGGGGGATAATATTTAAGATGAAAATAAGTAAAATGACCATTAAAAAATTGTAAAAATTAGATTGGAAGTAAAACTTCATACAGGCATTCTTGTTATAAATTTTTGTAGAATGTAATGATACAGCTATAGAATTAAAATGTATTTTAATTTGAATTAGAGTTAGTAGGGATTGAGGAAGTGATTGTTGACAAGAAAATGCATTCCCCTATTCATATGGATTATTTCAATATGATATTTTCAGCAAGAGATTTTAATTAGTACATAAGTAAACACATATATGTGACTTTTTGTTGAGCTCTTGGTAGAAAATACTTCAGTGAGCTCGGATACCCGAGGATTATTTTCAGCTTCACTATGCAAGCAAATGCTTTACTTTACAGAAGAAAATTCTATACAGGCCCATGTATGTATTACGGCTTCCAGTTCTGTGTTCTTTTGGGATTTTGTTTGCTTTGTCCTATTTCTATTTGTTTTGTTTTGTTTTATTATTATATTTTAGATATTTCTTTGTTATCTAAGAAGAGACAGAGAAACCTGTGTGAATTCAGATGGTTTCTCCCGCCTGAAAGCAGGTGGTAAGACACTTGGAGTATTTAGGAGGAGAAACTGTAATCAGAATAATTATATGACAGCTATTTTCTTTTTTATTTTCAAAATATTATTTTTATATTCACTTTCAGAGAAAGAAACTGCTAGAATATTTTCAGAGTAAAGTTAATATTAACATTTTACCCCTGTATTCTAGTATAGTTTTTTCTTTAAAATCTTTAGTGGTTCTTTGTAAATTGCACATCATACACCCGCCTCCCTCCTAGCCTCCCACGTGGCACTCTTGCAACCTCCTTCACAAAAGAGGGGAAAAAAATCTTATCGTGGAAGCTGCAGTGTGTCCCAGTGTGTCCCACACTTTTCTTTTTGTTCACACTTTTATTTTTTCCTTGCAAATGTTCATTGCAATCAGTGCTCGGTCTGATATGAAGCCTCTGGATTCTGCTGCAGTGTCAATAGTGGGACCTCACTGAGACTCCTCTCAAATATTCTATTGTTGCACTGTGTCATGGAGATTCTGTAGTTTTGGGTCAGGAGGCAGGCCCCTTTACACACTGCAGCAGTTAATCAGTGGGATAGATGTTGGGGTGGACTAACAAAAAACCCTGGATCTGAGCCTGAGTTCTATCTGAGCTGGTTTGCTCATCAGTTCTCCTGCGCCTAGACTTCCCAGGCAAGCTCTGCTGCCGTACCCTGGCTGGCTCATTCAAATCCTCAGCTACAAGAGCTAGGGCCCAGCTCTCCCATTTTGATGACTATAGGTTCAGTTTAGTTCAGTTTAGTTCTCCTCTCTAAGTACTGCAGCTGGATAGTTATGGGGTCAGCTCTCCTACTCTCAAGACTCCAGGGCTAGCTCTCAATATGTCCAGGGATGGTGCAAGATTCGGGCCAAAGGTGTCAGCTCAGACCAGGAGCTTTTGCCTGTCCTTTGGTGCCTCAGACCTCAGGTGTTTCAGATGTGGCTCCAGTGGCAGCATAGGTCAGTGCCCCCATGGTGTCATGGTGGAATTCTACCACCATGGTGAATATTCATGGTATAGAGAATTAATCTCTACAATGTGGTTGTTCCTCGCTACCCTCGAGTCCCTAGATCTGCCTGTTACCATTATGTACACATCATTTTGCTTCTCTTTCTCTACCATCTCTCCAGGAATTACTTTGTCCCTTTTAGTGCACCTTCAGTCTTTGGGTGTCTGGATTGGCTTCAGAAGTGGTCTCAGGAGTGCTAAAGCCCATCCATAACCAGGCATAGGTAATCTCTGGCATGGTCTTCCCACCCAGGCTTATGTTGTGGTGGTAGTCTCAGGCTAGCTCCTGATATAGGCTCCATAACAACAAACAGGTAGCCCTCTAACACTCTCTCTTGCTAGGGGCTTGGGATCTCAAGTGATTTTTTTTTCTGAGTGAGTTTATCATGCCTTGGGCTTGCTCACTGCCTAACAACCCACCCAGACCTTGACACCGTCAGAATAGTGGTTGTCTCAGGCTAACAACTTATGTGGGCATCTTGGACTCACTCTCCTTCTGACCACATGGGTACAGACAAGGATCATCTGGTCTTGGGCTCACTCATGTTCAGAGCCTCTACTATCTTAAGAAAATGAAAAAAAAAGATTAACATAGTTTCTAGATTATGAAAGAATTAAATTTTCTCAACTTTATTTGCTTTCAACTTAATTTTTTTAAATTATAGTTTTGTCATTTTCTTCATTTCTAGGAAATATCATCTTTTATGGAATATTGCAGCTCTCTTGAGGTCATGTCATGTGTTCATAGAGGATCTTTTTGGGATACCAGTACTCTTTCACACATTCACTACAGATTTTTTTTTGTATCTGTGGAGACTTAAATATGGATTTAATAATCTTTTGGTGGCCTGTGAATGAATCTTAACTTAGAGTCTTTCTTGTCCCTCTTGATTGGCCCTTGATCAATCAACACCTTGTGCAACAAACTTCTAGGGGTACTCAGAATGAAATCTTTCTAACTTTGCAAACTCTTTGATTATTGAATCTCTCTAGTCTTCTGTATGTATGCCATATCTGGTTTGGATCCATCTAGTCCAGTTAAGGGAAGACTAGAATGCTACCAACATTTGCCAGAGTCTATTCTCATTGCCCTCTTCATTCTATGTCCTTCTCTTTAATCTGGAGCCTATTTCAAAAGCAATGTTAATAATCTCATTTTTTTCAGACAGGGTTTCTCTGTGTAACACTGGCTGTCCTAGAACTCCTCACTCTATAGACCAGGCTGACCTAGAACTCAGAAATCCACCTGCCTCTGCCTCCCAAGTACTGGGATTAAAGGAGTGTACCACCACTGCCTGAACCTCAATTTTTCTTACAAGACTATGAAGAGTAGTAAGAAAGACTGTAGTGGTTGGAATAACATGGGGACCATAGACACATATAGGTGGGTACTTAGTTAGTTAATGCTACTAATTGTAATGATTAGAACATTTAAAGGGTTTGGTCTTGTTTGAGGAAGTATGTTACTGGGAGTAGACTTTGAGGCGTCTGTCAATATTTCAGGATGTAGGTCTCAGCAAATACTCTAGCAGGTGCCTGCATGCTGCCATGCTTCCTGCCATGATGATACTGGACTAAACTTCTGAAGCTGCAAGCAAGCCCCCCAATTAAATTCTTTACTTTATTATAGTTGCCTTGGTCATGATGTTTCTTCATAACAATAAAACTATGATTAAAATAGGCTTCTTGATATAAATGTTAGTAGCGCCATTATCCCTCTCCTTTTCTTTTAAACTTTATGACAATATATTGTAGTGATTTGCACCCTGCAATGATTGACTTCTTCAATGCCTTGTTTCCTTACCCATTGACTCAAAACCACCTGTCTACTTTTTACACTCCTACAATATAATAGGAATCCAGTCAACCTGCCATTTTAAATGACAAGGAGAAGAAAGAGTAAAAGAAAGTTCAGGAAGCAATTAAAGGAATGTTCCCAGTCAGAGACACCAAAATCTAGGAGTTTTCAAAGACTACACTTGCCCAAACATACGCTCTCAAGTTTCATTCTAACTAATGAAATAAGAGCAAGCATTTCAGATCCTGTATGACAATATTCTCAATGTCCCTTCCACAACACTTTAGAATTCCAGAAATGCGAAGAGGAAATACTGATGACAATGTGTAAAAAAACTAAGTGAAATAGAGAGTAAATCAAGCATTGTGGTATACAGCTCAGTAAAATGAAGTTAATTTTTTCTCTTTAAGAAAAAAGTGAGAGAGGAAAAGATGAAGCTGTAGAATGTATAAGATAGCATAATTCTAAATAATATATCCCATTAACAATGGATGGCACTTAAATAATGCAAAGTGACTCCCACACTGCTCTTACAGATGAATTATTATTTGACGAGAATACCACATAGTGAATGGATTACTGAAGATATATATTTAAACACTTAAAATGTTTAGACTATACTCAGATAAACACTAGCACTAATTTCTTATCACTCTCAAAATTCCATTAAATGGAATTAAGTGATTTAAAATTCTATCAATCTACTGCAATGAATGGGAAAAGGGAAAACAGAGATAAGAGAGTGGGTTGAGGGAAAAAGTATGGTTCCGGGAATTCAAGCTATGGAGCAGCCAAATGTGTTGGCTCCTGCTAGCTTGCCTTCTTATTACTTATTCATTTCTTCTTATACAGCATTATTATCCACAGAGGATTTTTAGAAATAAGAAAAGTAAGTTAAATTGTATTTTAAAATTAGGAAAATAAGATAATGTGACTGCTGGGGAATGTAAAACATGACACCAAAATAAACAAGCATAAAAACTGTCACACACTTATTAAAATTAATCTCCAACATTTCAGCATTCCAATATTTTTAAGGTCAAAAAATCACAGTTTCTTATAAGAAAAATAAGGGAAATTCAAGTGGATTCAAGTGGATTTGCAATGTTTCATACACACCCATATGCTAAAGACCTGTTTCCCCAACCCTCTGCCACCCCAGAAGACACTACTGGATCTGTTAGTCCCTTGGAGCAGATTCACTCACCTCCATGCCACCAGGACCAGCTCTCCTGTGTCAGACAGGATGCAGGACCTGCAATTCCTAGTGCTGCAGCTAGTGGGGACAGGTTTGCTCTTTAGCTCTTCCACTGCAACAGGAGGTAGGGGGCATTTCTCCCTCAGACAAGCTACTCCATGGCAAATGAGTGTTAGGGTCAGCACTCCTATACTCATGGTTATTGGACCAACTCACCCAGACCCCTACCACCACAGTCTGCACTACTGTGCTGCCAAGGTGAGCTGCAAGGTAGGGCAAAGTCTTCCAAATCTCCCAACCATTTAGGATCAGGAGAGGAGAGATGGCTCTGCCCTTGCCAGCTGCAGTTTTGTGTGAGCCTTGGGGGAGCTTAAAGGCTGACCAACTCAGTCACAACTCCAGCCCAGGCTTTAAGTTTGCTTACCACAACGTATTTTCCATCAATGGACTGCTGGAGATCAAGAAGGGGCTGGTCCTGCAGATCCAAAGCTGCAGGACAGGCATGGCATAGAGTAAGAAGAAGATATCCAAGAGGAGTCCCAGTGAGGATCCAGAATTGATAGTGTAGATGAAGCCAGCAGCCTCAAGCCAGACCAATGAATCATCACAATGAACATTTGCAAGCAAAGATGTGAGGGAGAAATGGGATACTTTGGGACACACTGTTGTATATTACAGTTTCCATGACATTTGTTTTTGAGGGGCAAGGTTTGTAAGTGTGAAGAGTGGACAAGGAAGGATGGGAGACTGATTGGGGTGCATGCTATGAAATTCATCAATAATGAATAAACAGTTTTGAAAAGCCAGAACTGGAGTTCAGTTGGAGGAACAAGTTAGGTCCCTGGGATGTTGGCTTGAAGAAGGATAACTGGAGTTGCTTGCTCTCTCCTTTTTCTTCCATCAGCCATCAGAGCAGCTTGCTGTTCCATGGTATCACCCTGCAAGTAAACAATGACTAACCAAGAAAGAGGTAGAACTATTATTAGCTAAAACCTGGAAAAATGAGCTATGTAGGCCTTTTCAACTTTTAGTTTGATTATCTCAAGTATTTCATTATAGTAACAGAAAGCTTACAAACAGGAACAATAAAAAAAAACCTCAAAGAAAAATATTTTCCAGGAAGGGAGCACTCTACTTCACTGCTCTTACTTGGTTCTTAGAGAAAAGGTCTGACTCAATTGCTCAAGTTTTTTCAATAACCCAAGATTATCTAGCCTTAGACTATAAGTGCTGGGATTACTTGTAAGTGATACCATATCTAGACTGCCTTATATATATATATTAAAATCTGTGTCTTATATTATAGAAAATAAAATGACTTATTTTCCTTCTATATATTTTTTTCATTAAACATTCTCATAATTACTGGAAAATAAAAACCAAGAAAATCCAGCATTGCTTTTACAAAAATATTCATTAGTTTCTTATATATTACACCCTGACTGCAGTTTCCTTTCCCTCTCTCTTCTCAGTCCCATTCCCAGAAGTCTGATTCCATATCCCCTTGCCCCATCCACTACTCCTCCATTTACATTGAGAAAATCATCCCACGATATCAACCAAACATAGTATATCACGTCTCAGCAAGAAAAGGCACACCCCTTGAGAAAATGACCCCAAAGCAAAGAAAGGAGTCAGAGCCAGCCCTCAGTCCTATTGTTAGGAGTCCCATAAGAATACCAAGCTACACTACTCTAGCATACTTAGAAGACCTAGGTCAGACCCATGCATGATCCCTGGTCATCGCAACAGTCTCTGTAAACCCCTAGGAGCCCAGGTTAGTTGACTCTATAGGATTTTTGTGGTGTCCTTGACTCTTCAGGCTCCTATAGTCCTATATAGCACTGTTTTTTCAATTAACCAAATTATATTTTAATGACCTTTATCAATGGTGGAGTATAACTAGGAATAAATCGAATTAAGCACAATCATGTGTAGTAAGATTTGTCAGTGTTTTGTACCAAAGAACTTGGAGAAACAAAACATAACATGTTTAAGCAATTACTTCCATCTTTCAAAAATACAATGAATGTCATTTTAAGCAAATTAACATTTATATAAAGAACACTACATTCTTAAAGTTTGGTATGATAAAGAAATCTATAAAAAAAACTAACAGAAAACCTAAAAATATCAAAAAACTGTCTCGAAGTGGCACTACTAACAGCTGAGTAATTCTGGGTTAAAACCTTGGAGGTGAGTCATGGGAGTTGGTGGATGTGTGGGAATCATGCTCATAGAAGCAGGGAGAGGGGGATGGGATAGGAGGGCTGTGTAGGGGAAACCAAGAAAGGGGATTCCATTTGAAATGTAAATAAAATACCCAATAAAAATTTTTTAAAAGCCTCAGTAATTGGCACTGGGAAGATGTACAGTAGTTAGGAGCAGTTTCTGTTCTTCCAGAGACTGGAATTCTGTTCTCAACACAAGTAAGGAGACTAACAGCCATATGTCATTCTGGCTCCAGGGGATCTGATATCCTCTTCTTGCCTGTTGCAGGGCATCTGCATATAACTGGGCGTATAGACACAGACATAGTCACTAATGAAAATAAAATACATCTTTAAAGAGTAGTGAAACCGACTAGAATGATGTATTGTTAATCCATCTGGGTGGAATACAGACACCCCTTCCCTTGGTATGCACATTTAATACCTAACAATGGGCATACGTTTAGTTTGTAGAAAAATGCATCCATGATCGAAAGTGATGGGTAAATATGGGCTAGATAAAGTGATACATCAAAGAAAGATTTGACAGAATGAGTCAGGTATTCCTGACTGATGGTCTCAATTGAACAGCCCAGGGATGAGACTCCTCCTCCTGAAGAAAGCAGCCCAAAAAAGGAGAGAGGAAACACTTTTTACCAGGAAAATTTTACAGAAGACAGATTGTACAGAAAACAAGTTAGATACAAGTAAAAATAGAGGAATCCAAATAATGAGAAAGAGTCAAAAGATTAGAACAGATTGCCAGGACTTTGTTTGAAGCCAGTCAGATCAATTCAGTCAGAAGCTGAGAGAAGCCAATTTAAATCAGTCAGCTTGGAGAAGAGTTTGGGCCAGAAGAGCTGAGTAGAACTATCCAGCCAGAGTTCAGAAAGAGCTATAAAGTGCTGAGTGTATTCAGTGCAAAGCCTCTAAGATGCCAATTATATCTGACAAATAAAGTTACCATGCAGAAAAGAGTTGTCCTTAAAATAATACTCTGATAATTTTCTTTTAAGTTTATTTTTTCTCATTTGTGGTTGTTATCATTGATCACATGTAATCACCATTGGGTCCCTAATGACAGAGTTAGAGAAATAACTGAAGGAGTTGAAGGGGTTTGCAACCCCATAGGAAGAACAACAATATCAACCAACCAGACCCCACAAATCTCCCAGGAACTACAAGCCACCAGCCAAGGAATACACATGACTCTGGCTGCATATGCAAGAGGACAGCCTTGTTAGGCATCATGGGAGGAGAGGTCCTTGGTCCTAGGAAGCTTTGATAGATGCCCCAGTGTAGGGGAATCAAGGGCTGGGAGTGGGGAGTGGATGGGTGGGTGGAAGAACACCCTCATAGAAGCAAGGGGAGAGGGGCATGTGAGAGGGGTTTCTGGGTGAGGGGGAAACTGGGTAAGGGGATAACACTTGGAATGTAAATAAATTAAAAGAAGTAGAGATAAAAGAAATTAAAAAAAAAGAAAATTAATGAGTGTTGATGAGGGCGTTAGGGAGAGGAGATAGAAAGCAATGGTATAAAGGCTGAAAGGAATTAATGGAATTGGCAAGGTTGGAAGTATAGTTGGAAAAGAGAGGATAGCATGGAGAAAGTAATTCAGGGCCTGATAAATAACACTAATGAAAACTTTCAAAAAATTACATGGAATCATACTGTTGGAACAATATTTGTGTGAGTGAGTGTGTGAATGTGTGTGTGTGTGTGTGTGTGTGTGTGTGTGTGTTTATGAACCACATGCAAAAAGAGATAATTTCTTAATAAATAAAAATCTCCGTGAAAAGAATGGGTTACCTGATTGGAACTCTTGGCCAGTGGAAATATATAGACTCTGAAATATTGTACTCTATATTTATTTCTATGAGGTCCTGACTTTACCAGTCAGACTTTATTGATAAAACAAACAAACTAACAACCATGTTTGGATTATAGGAAAAAAGATGTAGGTGTCAAGCAGGAAACATCACCCCTATTTCATTCAATATCACTTGAATGTTTTATTCATGCTAGTAGAGGAGAAAAGTAATCAGCAACCATAGCCATCTGTGAACTCAGAAAGCTACAATCTAACCTGGCAATACATGCCTACCAGGGCAATAGTAATGTCAAGGGAAGAAATAATTTCATACAGGAACTGGAGTGACTATTCCTGGTTGTCAACATGACTATATCTGGAATGAACTACAATCCAGAATTGGAAGGATCACCTGTGATTCTGATCTGGAGGCTAAAAGATAAAAGTTTCTGACCTGGATCATGGCATGGAGATCTTGAGGCATAGTGGTTATGAATTCTAGAAGATTAACACAGGGAGATCTCTGAGCTCAGGGTTAAAGGCATGCTGACACAATCAAGCATTCAGTCTGGGCCACACCCTCTGCTGGAAATCTACATAAAGACATTAGAAGATTTACTCACTCTTTTTGCATGCTTGCCTTGTGGGACTGAGCAACTGCTAGATTCTTGGACTTCCATTCACAGCTGCTGCTGACCATTGTTGGGAGTTGGACTATAGATTCAGACTGTAAGTCATTAACAAATTCCCTTATTATATAGAGACTACCCATATGTTCTGTGACTCTAGAGAACCCTGACTAATACACAAACCAAAAGGATTTAAGTCCTGTTTTATAAGATGAAAGCCATACCTGACACCATTGTCAAGTCTAGAATCTATATCGATAAGTCACGGGTCCCAGGAGAGACCTTATTATTACTTTTCTGTTAAAATGACATCATATTAATTGATCCCCTAATGACCTACCTTTTTGCACTTACATCAATACATATTTCAGCCCTCCTATTTGCATTAAAATGGAATTGATTCAGAGATTCACAACTTACCAACAGCAGGGAATAAGAACTATGGAATGTTCAGCCTTAAATGGCTAGATCTATACCTAAGGTATATATCACACCAGAACTTTTCAGTGCTCAGATTTCACTGCGGGAGATAGAGTGGGAAGAATGCGAGATTCAGATGTGGTAGATGAATTTAAGAAGGTTGTGTTCTTTAGACACAATGGGGTAGCTGGACACGTGAAGTCACAGTAATTCTTGATGTTCTATGCAAGCTCAAGCCAGGTCAAATTCAGCATAGAAAGGGTAAATATGCAGGCTGTCTCACCCTTACTTGAGGAGCGGCTGGCATTCTAAGATTGCTGGGAGAAGAGGAGTTAGTTTTGCAACCTCTGGTTAGTGGGTCATACTCCGTTGGAAGACAACTGTGCCCAAAATTCATGTACATCACAATTTGGTGACCAAAAAGAAAAGAGGTCACAAATTTTAGTACGAAAGGAAGGAAGGGGAGACAGTTCTGGGAGGAAGTAGAGAGGGGTGAATATGATCAAATTACATTGTATGAAATCCTTAAAGACTTAGGTCTTCTTAAAAACAAAATGCACACAATAAAGGAAAAGTAAGTTTTATTATTCCAAATATACTAAATTCCAAATTCTTCAGTGTTAAATTATATATTTAAAAAATCATAGTGCTATAGTTTTATGTTTTTCTATGTGCAGCTAGCATGTTTAATTTATATGTGTGTGTGTATAATTCATTTAAAACATTTCCTTTCCAAACTCTTCCATATATTTCTCCATGTTTCCATATATATATATATATATATATATATATATATATATATATGTGTGTGTGTGTGTGTGTGTGTGTGTGTATTCTTGTTCTCATTGATAAACATGATAAGCATTAGGGAAAGCAGAAATGTTTTTAAACACAAAAAGTGAGTTTTTGTTCATTTTAGAGAAAAAGAAATAATTCTAAAACCAGCATTTTTTTTCATTTTTATGGAATATTTTATTTGTTTACATTTCCAATGTTATCCCCTTTCCAGATTTTCCCTCCTGAAATCCCCTCTCCCATCCCGCATCCCTCTGCTTTTTGAGGATGCTCCCCCACCTACTCCCACCTTCCCACCCTGGCATTCTCCTACACTGGGGCATTGAGCCTTCACAGGAGCAAGGGTCTTTCCTCCCACTGATGGCAGACAAGGCTGGATCCATGTGTCTCTCCATATGTGCTCTTTGGTTGGTGGTTTAGTCTCTGGGAGCTCTGGGTGGGTGGTGTCTGGTTGGTTGATATTCTTCTCCCTATTTGAATCAGTCAGTTTTGAGGGGTGTTTGAGCCAGGACAGCTGACTTGAACCAGACAGTCAGAACTCAGAAAGAACTAGAAAGTGTGAGTTTATTCAGCAGTAAGCTCAGTGGCTGAAACATTCCAGGACTCTGTTAGCAGACAGAGGTTGGAAGCTGAAGCCTTCCAGATGTTGGCTTGCAGAAGATTAGATTGTATGGAGGCTAGAAACTTCCTTATCTAGGCCTAGGGATAGTTAGAAATGCTATGGGCTCAGCCCATGACATGCATTCATAAAGCTTGGGTATGGCCCTCAACTCATCATTTTGTCCGATGAAATAAAAGTGGCATTTACATTGACAGTAAAACTCAGGAGGTTTAATTTTTTAGGCTATTCATAAAATCACTGTATCATATTGGTATTTCATATAAACATAGCATCACCACTATAATTATTCCATGGTATGGCTACCTGTTTCAAAACATTCCAGATATTGATTTTGAATAGTACCGGAACTATGGTTTAAATAAGTAGGTAAAAATTTAAAGGAAACTGAGTCCAGCTGCCATTCCATTACATAGTTGCCTGTTTTCTTAGGGTGTACATGTCTTTGCATGCATGAATTTGCACTATAGGACCACTTGTTAAAGCAGCCACTGCTTCTCTTGGGTTAGTAACTCTAACCCATTGATAAAGCTTATCCCTCACGTCATCCTTTTCCTTTGACTATAGTGTCCAGATTAAAATCTACACCAAAGAACCAGAATGCAGATATTAAGTGAGATAGAGGAAAATATTTAAAACCCTTGGGTAAACTTAATTTTATGTAGGTTTTACAGTTTTGGTATATATGTTTTATGATAATTCATTTAATGTGAATTAATATGACATTTTCTTCATTGTCTCATTTTCAAAATGGAGTGATTTGGAAGTTTTTAGTAGGTGATGCTCCTAAAATTAAATTTACTCTGGACAAAAACAAATTCCTTAATCTACATTACTTTATTAACAGATACACATGCATATTTGAAAGTAAGTATTTTGAAATCATTTGAAGACACTAAGTCCTAAGCACAAATTTAGTAACAGAGGCATTAACATACAGTGAACAATCGAGAAAGTGTTACTTATAGGATTATTTTAGCAAAGAATGCGTTAATGTCTTTATTAATTGTTCATTTTTATTTAGTGTTGTAACAAGCTATGGCGTAAGCCAGAAGGATGGATAAAGATAGACAATGAACATTTAAATGGTTTTGTGAGGAAATTATTAATGTGTATAAATCAGTGAGTAGAAAATGTTATAGTTTGGAATTAAAAAGAAGAGAATAATGTTTATTATATATGGTACTGCTTTCAGTTTGAACTTAAGGGAAAAACAAAACAAAACAAAATTTATAACTTGAATAGTGTTACCAGTGGCTGCTGATATATATATATATATATATATATATATCAGCTAGTAAATCAGGATGGAATGGTAACTGTAAAAACTAGGAAAGACATAACAATGTTATTTATATGTACTGGAAATATACTCAGTATATTAAGACATAATACTTTCTGTGAGACTGCCTTTCTTGAAAACAGCAATAAAGCAGGACTTAGAGTCTGTGCCAGTGTGTGTGGCTAAAACAAGACAACTATGCAGAAAGTAATTTGGGCACATTCAAAACAATGCAGGCTAAGTGTAATTCAGACCACCACATACAGGTAACTGAGGTAAGTGGATGGAGATAAGCAAGTCGGCATTCTAAGGTCTATCTGTAAGCAGATAGATCTCCTGGTTGGAGAAAACCAGGTTTTATATCATGACTATTTAAAGACACCTTGTTTGGCCAAATATTAATATACATGCATTCTAAGTTATGAGTATCCAAAAACCAAACTATGTCCACACGGTTAGATCTAAAACATTTAATTTTTGACCATTGTTTATGGTTGGTTTTCATGTCAAAATGAGAAGAGTCCAAACTTTAACCCATGACCTATGCTCACTCGCTGTGTGTAAGAGGGGCCACACCACTGTCTTTGAATATTTATGGCTCAGTCATAACACTGAAGTAAGTTTTCTAGATTGTTGTGAGTCTTTGTAGAAGTTAATAATGATTTGATGGTTAGCTTTAATTTGAATACCAAAATATTTAGCATCATATGCATATTGTTTTGTTATTTAAAAAATGACATGCATAGATGTTTTAGATCCTGGGAGCTCTGGGGCAGGGGGGTGGAATGGTTAGTTGATATTGTTGTTCTTCCTATGGGGTTGCAATCACTTTCAGCTCCTTCATAACTTCTCCTAAATCTTTCATTGTGGTCCTAGTAATCATTTCCTCAATCCAAAAGTTGGCTATGTACATCCTCATTTATATTGCTCAGGCACTGGCAGAGCCTCTTAGGGGGCAGCTATACCAGGCTCCTGTCAGCAATAGTGTCTTGGTTTGGTGTCTGCAGATGGAATGGAATCCTAGGTGGGGCAGTATCTAGATGGCCTTATCTTCAGTCTCTGCTCCACTCTTCGTCGCTGGATTTCCTTTAAAGAGGAATAATTCTGGGTTAAAATTTTTGAGATGGGTGTGTGGTCCCATCCCTCAGTCGGGAGCCATGCCTATCAACTGGATATGATCTCTACAGGTTCTACCTCCTACTTGTTGGGTATTTCAGCTAATGCCATCTCTGCTGGGTCCGGAGAACCTCTTGCTTTCCTGGCATGTGTGAATTTCTAGTGGCTATCCCCCAGTTACCCATCCTCCATTGCTACACATCTCCTTTCAGTTTCCTCACTCTCTGTATTTCTCCCTTGTCTCCTCTCATATCTGATCCTTTTCCTCCCTTTACCCTCCTTCTCTCTCCCTCCCAGGGTCCTCCCTCTCTCTACCTCTTGTGATTATTTTGTTTCCACTTTTAAGTAAGACTAAACCACCAACCAAGAAGTACACATGGAGAGATCTATAACTCCACCTGCATATGTAGCAGAGGATTGCCTTATCAATGGAAGAGAAGGCTCTTGGTCCCTTGGTCTTTGGAGGCTCAACACCCTAGCATAAGGGGATACAAGGATAGTGAGGTAGGAGTGGGTAGGAGGATGGGGTAGCAACTTCTTTTTTGTTTTTGTTTTTGTTGTTTGTTTTTTAATTAGATACTTGCTTATTTACATTTCAAATGGTATCCCCTTTCCAAGTTACCCCTCAGATAACCCACTATACCATCCCCCCTCCCTCTTCTCAGCCCCCCCATTTCCTGACTTTCATTCCCCTATTCTGGGGAATCAAGCTTTCATAGGACCAATGGTGTCTCCTTTCATTGATGTCTGAAATGGTCATCTTCTGCTACATATATAGCTGGAGCCATTGGTCCCTCCATGTGTACTCTTTTGGTTGGTGGTTTAGCCCCTAGGAGCTCTGGGGTTACTAGTTGGTACAAATTATTGTTCCTCCTGCAGGACTGCAAACCTCTTTAGTTCCTTGGGTCCTCACTCGAGCTGCTCCATTGGGGACCCTGTGCTTATTCTATTTGTTGGGTGTGAACCATGGATGTTTTGATCCACTTTCCAATAAGAATCACAGAATCCCCCGATTGGTCTTCCTTCATCTCGAGCTTCATGATCTGTGAGTTGTATCATGGGTATTCTATGGTTATAGGCTAATATCCACTTATCAACGGACGCATGCCATATATGATCTTTTGTGATTCTGTTACCTCAGGATGATATTTTCTAGCTCCATCCATTTGACTAAGAATTTCATGAATTCATTGTTTTTAATAGCTGAGTAGTATTCCATTGTGTAAATGTACCACATTTTCTGTATTCTTTCCACTTTAGGGACATCTGAGTTCTTTCCAGCTTCTGGCTATTATAAATAAGGCTGCTATAAACATAGTGGGGCATGTGTCCTTAGTATATGTTGGAGCATGTTCTGGGTATATGCGCAGGAGTAGTATAGCTGGGTTGTCAGGTAGTGCTATGTCCAACTTTCTGAGGAACCACCAAACTGATTTCAAGACTGGTTTTAACAGCTTGAAATCCCACCAGCAACTGAGGATTGTTCCTCTATCTACACATCCTCTCCAGCATTTGCTGTCCCCTGAAATTTTGATCTTGGCAATTTTGACTGGTATGAGATGGAATCTTAAGGTTGTTTTGCTTTGCATTTCCCTGATGATTAAGGATGTTGAACATTTCTTTAGGTGTTTCTCAGCCATCAGGTATTCCTCAGTTGAGAATTCTTTGATTAGCTTCTACTCCATTTTTAATAGGGTTATTTGGTTCTCTGGAGTCTAGTTTATTGAATTATTTGCATATATTGTATATTAGCCCTCTAGCAGATGTAGGATTGTAAAGATCTTTTCCCAATCTATTGGTTGCCATTTTGTCCTATTGACAGTGTCCTTTGCCTTACAGAAGTTTTGCAATTTTATGAGGTCCCATTTGTCAATTCTTGATCTTAGAACTTAAGCTATTGGTGTTCTATTCAGGACATTTTCCCCTGTGCCCATGTGCTCCAGATTCTTCCCTCACTTTCTCTTCTATTACAGTCACTTGTATCTGGTTTTATGTGGCGGTCCTTGATCCACTTGGACTTGAGCTTTGTACAGGGAGATAAGAATGGTTCAGTTTGCATCCTTCTGCATAATGACTGCCAGTTGACCCAGCACCATTTGTTGAAAATTCTGTCTTTTGTCCACTGGATGGTTTGGGCTCCATTGTCAAAGATCAAGTGACCATAGGTGTGACTGTTCATTTCTGGGTTTTCAATTCTACTCCATTTGTCTACCTGTTTGTCACTGTACCAATTCCATGCATTTTTCATCACTATTTCTCTGTAGTATAGCTTGAGGTCAGGGATGGTGATTCTGCCAGAAGTTCTTTTGTTGTTGAGAATAGTTTTTACTATCCTGGATTTATTGCTATTTCAGATGAATTTGGAAATTGCTCTTTCTCTTATGAAGAATTGAGTTGGAATTTTGATGGGGATTGCATTGAATCTGTAGATTGCTTTAGGCAAGATGGCCATTTTTATTATATTAGGCCTGCCAATCCATGAGCATGAGAGATCTTTCCATCTTCTGAGATATTCTTCAATTTCTTTCTTCAGAGACTTGAAGTTATTGTTATACAGATCTTTCACTTGTTTGGTTAGTGTCACACCAAGGTATTTTATATCTTTTGCTTCTATTGTGAAGGGTGTCATTTCCCTAATTTCTTTCTCGGGATCTTAATCCTTTGAATATAGGAAGGCTACTGATTTCTTTGAGTTAATTTTATATCTAGCCACTTTGCTGAAGTTGTTTGTAAAGTTGTTATCAGGTTTAAAAGTTCTCTGATGGAATTTTTGGGCACACTTAAGTATACTATCATATCTGCAAATAGTGACACTTTGACTTCTTCCTTTCCAAATTGACCTCCTTTTGTTCTGTAATTGCTGTGGCTAGGAATTTGAGTACTATATTGAACAGGTAGGGAGAGAGGGGATAGCTTTGTCTAGTCCCTGATTTCAGTAGGATTTTCATGTTTCTCTCCATTTAGTGTGATGTTGGCTACTGATCTGCTGTCTTGCTTTTACTATGTTTAGGTATGAGCCTTGAATCCCTGATCTTTCCCAGACTTTTATCATGAAGTTATTTTATCATTTTTATTATTTTACCTTTAAGTTGAAAGGGACAATATATATCTTCAACCTCACTTCTATACCTATAATCCTTAGGTTTGGTGTTCCCATTTTGTCCTAGATTTTCTGGATGTTTTAGGTTAGGTGCTTTTTGCATTTTTCATTTTCTTTGACTGTTGTTTCAATGTTTTCTATGGTATCTTCTGCATATGAGATTCTCTCTCTTCTATCTCTTGGATTCTGTTGTTGATGCTTGCATCCATGTCTCCTGACTTCTTTCCTGCATTTTTATGTCTAGAGTTGTTTCCCTTTGTGATTTCTTTATTGTTTATACATCCATTTAAGATCCTGGATGGTTTTGTTAAATTTCTTCACCCGTTTTGTTGTGCTTTCCTGTAGTTCCTTATGGGCTTCAACCTGTTTACCTGTATTCTCATGTATTTCTTTATGGGAGTTATTTATGTCCTTCTTGAAGTCCTCTATCAGCATCATAAGCTGTGATTTTTATATCCAAATCTTGCTTTTCCAGTGTGTTGGGCTATCCAGGACTTGCTATTGTGGGAGAATTGGGTTCATATGGTGCCATCTTACCTTGATTTCTGTTGGTAATGTTCTTTGCTTTTGCCATCTGGTTAACTCTGGTGTTAGTTGGTCCTGCTGTCTCTGCCTGATACTTGTCCCTCCTGTGGGCATGCCAGCCTGTCTTAGCACCCCTGGGTGACTGGTTCTCCTCTGTCACAGAGTGCTGTGGTGCTGCCCAGCTCCTGATTACTGGTGGAGCCCAGACTGACTCTGTCCCAGCTCCTCTGCCATCCTGTGTTCCCTGTGCTCCTGACTGAATGCCCCTGTTTATGCGCCAGAGAAAAGCTGGTAGCCTCACCTCCAAGGCCAGGAGTCAAATCACTCCCTCCAGAGCCGTTCTCCCCTGGCAGGATCAATGCACAGATGTTTGTGGTACTGCCCAGATCCTGTGTACAGGTGGAGCCAGGAAGGACCCTGGCCCAGATGCTCTGCTGCTCCTGTGTTCCCGATGCTCCTAGCTGTATGTACCCACTCAGTCGCAGGAGAGAAGCATTTTCTTAGAGGCAGGGGCAGTGGATATGGTATGGGGCATTTATGGAGGGAAAACCAGGAAGGGGGACAACATTTGAAAGGCAAATTAATAAAATAACCAATAAGAAAATCTAAAAAAAAAAAAATCCACAACTGCATAAAAATATGCCTCAATGTGAAATTGTAATTCGGGATAAAAGATTTTTAAGCAATTTGTCCATTTCATACTAATCTGGGTTATTTTTAAGTGAAATTTGGAGTAGTGTGCCCTAATAATTAAGTAGTTATTCTTTCACTGTTTCTCATTGAAAGTAATTCCTACAACCTACAAAATAAAGCAAAACAAAGCAAGCATAATGGTTAGATTTTTAACTTCATTCAGAGTTATGAAAACTTCTCTTTCCTTGTCATTCTCAGAATCTCTGAGGCCTTTTAATGGCATCAGACTTGAATCATGATCACAAATGTGAGAAAATAGAATATGGTCTGATAGTTCATCCAGTACCTGTCCTAAGGCTCACTCAGTTTCATTGATCTCCCTCATGGAACGTACTCCTGGGAACTGTATGAATAGTTAAGTTTATTGATCCCTACAATGCTGGTTGTCTGGTGTGTTGCACCTGACAGCAGATTACTTTCCTGATAGCTTAACACACTGAGCTATAATAAACTGATAAGTGACAAGAGAGTAGGATCAGCAATTAATGATCACCTGTACACTGAAAATACACTTCTATGTCTCTAAAGCAGAAATGCACCAATTTCTAAACTTTGATACTAAAATGAAAGTTACTGCACCTAAATGAGAATTAAAAAAACAAAGCATCTAATTCTCAATTTTTAAAAATAAATACCTATATTCAGAAATATTTCAAAGGAATTTAAAAAGAATTACTTAATTCCACTGAATTAATGGGCATGTTATAACTGAGTGTATTAATTTACATATTTATTGCTGTGGCCAATTTGACATAGTTTTCCCATAGCTTCTTCAAAGGTCAGGTCATTTTATCATTGAATGGTTCTATGTAAACAGAAAACTTTACTTTTTAAATTTACTACTTTCTCTCTATTCTAAATTAATTCAGTCTAGTTATTATTCTGAAATTATTCTAAAAGTACCTACTCTTCCAGACAGCATTTACTCTTTAAGAGATGGACTATATTTAGGAAACATATAGTCGTAATAGAATTTATTAAACTTTAGACTAATTATCTCATGTGTTTCAATTATTCTTGCTATATAATTTCTAGATCTAAGTTTTACCTTAGTGATGTTCTACTTCATGCATAATAATGTGTTAGGATCCCATTTAAATATAAAAGTATAGCATAGAAATGGAAAAATGAATCTCCCCTTTATCTGATTAATTCTTTTCAACACATGCAAACCTTATCCTGATTAACTGGTTCTATTCACTTAGTTATATCAGTATATTCACTTAGTTTAAAGCAGATAAACTGATTTATTCACTTAGTTCTTAATATTGGAATTATTTTATATACTCCTAAATATTGCATATGAATTTTATGATAAAATCTATAAAAATGTACATAATACTGATTTTTTGACGGCATGGCAAATGGTAGACCCTGGAAAATATTATGGAAGAAATACTTGAATAAACTAAACATCTAAGAACAGGTTAGCTTATTTCAGAAATGCATCTCATTATCACATTTCTATATTATTCATGCCGTTTTCAATATAGTTTTTAAAAAAATTGGAGTCAAATGTGTTCTGACTGTGAATTCATGAAACTTATGTCAAATTAAAATACATGTCTACTTTTATTGTTAATTGAAATTTCTGAGCTTGAAAAACAATAAAAAGCTATTAAATCTTAATTATGTCTTTATTTTATAAGGAGACCTTGGCAGCTGAAACCCATGGTAAGGTACCGGGATTTATTTCCTGAGCTATGCTGACTTCCTAAGCTAACTTTGAAAGTAATTGTTTCTCTGTTATTTGAATTATTTCCCTTGTTAGATTAAGGGTCCCTGACCTGGAGAGGTAGTTCTCCATTTTGCATGCTTTACTCATTCCAGAGGAACAGACTTCACAGGGAAATTAAGTTCAGCCTTGTGATTTGCATATGACATGGTTGTTTTCATGAAAAGGTCACAGAAATGATGGATATCACTAATAAAATAATGTATAGCTTTAACTACATCACAATACTTCAACTTATGAGAACATGAAGCATAATTTATTCACTATGAGTTACAGCTTCAGGAGGTTAAAATTATACTGCTGGAATAATCTACAATTTTCCAGTTTTTTTCTTTGAAATATTAACAAATGAATTGTGAACAATATTACTACTTACATCTTATTAAAGATATGGATTTGAAAGGTTTGTGGGACTATTTTTGTAAATATGTAAGAGTGAATTAACTACTGCCTAAAATTGGGTGATTCATTATAAGAACTTTTGTTACTGAATGGATTTTTCTCTGCTCAACTCAGTCCTACCAAGTGAAGGTGTAAATTAGCTATGCCCCATAAGTGGCTTCTTTCTTACTCACATCTACATACTTAGCTTTGGTGGAGAGCTTTTAATGATATTCTTTGAGACCATTAACTAACGCCTTAATATCAAACACTTCATGAAACTTTAAGGGATGGCTGTAAGTGTGAGTTCTGGCTTCTGTCACAGAAAAAAAAAAAGTGACTTCAAATTGTCTTTTAAAATACCCAAGCAAAAGAATAGTGTCTTTGAAATCTGGGGACATAAAAAGTATCCTGGGAAACCAAACGGCTCCATACTGATTCGCTCAGGTTGTCTGTTATCCAGTGACCTCTTGCTAATTGGGGAGGAGCTGTAAACAAAGCTGGAGGAAGAGAGCATCTGGAGCAGATGAAGGAGGAGCAGGAGGACACAAAGCCTCAGCACCCGGACCTGGGAGCCTTTGGGACAGTCCAGTCTTCAGGCTCTCTCTAAGTGGTTTTTATATCTAATCTGCAGAAAATAGCGTTTCTAGATTCACACTCTAGTCTATTTTTTCTACATAGTCTTAGAGAATAGGGAACACATAAAACATTCATTGTCCAACATATCTACAATCTCCCTTCTTTTTCAAGTTTTTTTTTTTTTATGTTGTGATTAAACAGAGTAACATTGGTCTAACAAAGACTCTGACACTCAGTCGTAAATTAGTGGCCATCTGCCAGAGTTTGAAGAACCTAAATACCTGAATCTGTATTTAGAACTTAACTTTTTTTCAAGTTACTTGTGTAAAATATAAATTATATTTATATATTTTATTATACATTATGTAATAAATTTGCTTAATATTTCATGTTAGGCATTATATAATATATACAAATTTTATATAATTATATATAAATATATTATATAATAAATACGTCATATGAAAACACATACTTAAAATATCCTACATTTTGTTTAACTCTATCAGGAATGGAAAGAAACAATCCAGAGTTTGTTCACATAAAACTTAAATTTAAAATTTAACAGAAGTAAGAGTGAATAAAAGAGCATTATCTGTTAATACTTAAAACCATATGAAGATTAATCTCATATATTGGTAAGTGCTTAAATAAAAAAAATAAATTGTAGCCACATCTGAAAGTTCACTTATAATTTTAATTCATTGAGATTGGAAAGAAATAGAGCATTAGTTATAATTTACTTTTGTAATAACAGAAGAAAATATGGAGAACTATTTAGAAATTGAGTGTTTTGATTAGGATAGTGTGCAGCATAGTCCTTTGTTTTTACTTCACATAGAGTTACAGTTCATTCTGCGGAAAATGAACAAGGGCAATGAAGAACATTTTTGTCAGGAATGTCCCTATCACGAAAGGGACAGTTCGTTACTCCTTAAACACGGGTTTCATTCCAGGTTTCAAATCATCAGGGTATTTTTATTTATAGCTGGAGTTTCTTGCTGTTATTCTAAAATAAAAAAATGGATAGAGTCCTAGACTAGTTAAATAATTGAGCAAAATTTCATACAAAGCCAATTTACTATATGACATAAAATGGCAGGAGAACAGGCATTTTATCAAAGCCTTCAAAAGCTTCCAGGCAAATTAGAGAGGAACATAGGTCCCAGAGGTTAATGATATGCAAAGTTAAGAGAGAATAGCAGGAATGATCACTGTGAGAGTTGATCTAAGGGAGGAAAAAGGAAGAAGGCAAAGTGAAGAGGAAGATAGAGAGGAAACATTCTCCTCTCCTGAGCACCACAGGCACAAGCTGAGCTGTTTCTCCTACTTACTCCATTGTGTGTGTGCCTGTGTGTGTGTGCCTGTGTGTGTGTGTGTGTGTGTGTGTGTGTGTGTGTTTAAATGTGTCTGTGTCTGTGTCTGTGTCTGTGTGTGTCTTTGTCTGGGTATCTGTAAGGTGTGCTGTGTTTGGCAGTCAGTACAAACTCTCATGAAGTTCTCAGGAGGCAGAACACCTGACTGAAACCACAAGACAAAAGTGAGAGCTTAGCCTCTCATCTCTCCTTGAGAAGGCATAATCACGGATCTAAAAAACACAGAACACAAAGCTTTCCCTTTTGTTTCTCTCCTGGCAGGCAGGGCAATTGTCAGTGAATACCAGGTTTTTTGAACATAATACTCTGGGAGTTTTATGAACTCTGATGTAAAGGGAAAATGGATTTTTTTGAGTGAAAATGAAAAGGGTCTTTAAATCCACCCTCTCCATGATAAGAGGTTTCAGCCAATGGGCCATAAAAAGATCCAAGAGCAAGGCCTTAGGCAGAATCCTAGAAAAGAAGAAACAGGCCTGCCCACTTGCATGGCTGGTCAAAGCACAGTTTCTTAGCAGAGAGGCTCTTACACACAGGCAGCACACACAGGTCCTGCTGGATGACAGCATTCACACAAGGCCCTCTATGTCAGGCTTTCTAAGTTCACTAGGGGCCTGCTCTAAAATGTATATGTAAGATTGAAGTAAGGTTTCTCACCATGTTCTTCTGTCTTGATGTAGAAAATATGTCTTAAATGTATCAATTCAAAGCTTGTCTAAGGACACACTCCTTCACAGACACACTGAATTTCTAATGAAAGAGTCCAGTTTATGCAAGGCTGTGTGTCCATTTTCCTAAATAGAAACATCAAGAAATATCATAAATGGACACACACACACACACACACACACACACACACACACACATCATATCATATCACAAATGTATTCAATTTCCTTATGGCTATTTTCTCAGACTAGGGAATTTAAAAAGAAGTGAGAATTAGTTCAAAATACTTATAACTACTTATAACAGGGGCATTAGACTCTTTAGGGCGCCTTTTAAATCCTAATTATCTTCTAGACAAAGCCAGACAACTCAGAGCTCCCAGGGACTAAAACACCAACCAAAGAATATTCATGGAGGGATCCATGGCTCCAGATACATGTTTAGCAGAGGATGGCCTTGTCAGACATCAGTGAGGGGCAAGGACCTTGTTCCTGTGGAGACTTGATGACCAAGCATGTGGGATGCTAGAGCCATGAGGCAGAGTGGGTGAGTGGGTACAGAGCCACCCTCACAGAAGCAAAGAGGAGGGAGGATGGGAGGGGATGCTGGGGCAGTTGTGGAGGGGAAACTGGGATATGGGATGTTATTTGAAATGTAAATAAATAAAACAATTAATAAAAAATAAAATAGATCAGAAAGGAAAAAGAGAGAAAAGATCCTAACTACTTACGTTATACTTTATGTACAAAATAAACAACATTAACACCAGCATTATTTAGAATACCAAAGTTAAGGATTTAACTTTTTCTGACTGAAAACATAGTGGTTTTGTTTTGTTTTGTTTTGTTTTGTTTTGTTTTGTTTGTTTTTTTCTTTTTTCTTTAGCGTCAGTGCTTCTCTGTGTAGGTCTGGCTGTCCTGCAACTCTCTCTATTGACCAGGCTGGTTTGGAACTCACATAAATACATACGTATGCCTGTCTTTGTCTCCCAAGAGTTGGGATTAACATCACCACTGTCCGACTGAAAATAATGTTTTGGTATTTTTTAGATGCTTCAAAGAGATGAAGATTGGAAACATGTATCTATAGGCTACCCATGTGTTATAGGATATATAAAGCAGATGGAGACTAAGGTTGTGCCAGTTAAAAGGAGTAGAAAAATATGGGGAAAAAATCACACATATAAAATACATGCAATGGATTTTGATAACAACTCCATATGTTAAAGTGGATAAAAGATGGTCACACGTAGTATGGAATGGGTGACCAAGTAAATGGGATGAGTCACAGCAAAGAGAAAAAAAAAAAAAACTTGACTAAGAGCACCTTCTACTATGGCAAATGTTATGATGGCGATGCTGGCAAAATGCCCACAAAACTGAATACTGTTAGTATTTTGGAATTGATAGTTATTACTAATAAACTTGGGAAATGCTTATTTGAAATATAAATTTAAAAGAGCATTGATACATACATTATTTTTTATTTTCTATATTCTTTGTTTACATTCCAAACGCTTTCCCCTTTCCCAGTCCCCGCCCCCTTCAGCATATGTCCTATCAGTCCTCAGTTGGTAAAGCATGAGACTCTTAATATATAACTTATAATTAAAGATACTGAAGATGCACATGCACAGAAGCCGTGTTAACCAAATAAAATACTTTTTCATTTATTCTTCTCTTTCTATTTCAGGAAAGAAAATATATGCTGGAGCTCATCTTCTTTTTTTGCTCTTCCTGCCTTCTCAATCTCTCAAGGGATACGTGGCAGTCTTATCCATTCAGTTTTTACTATTAATATAATTTAAATATGGACAAAAATTTTATATATATAATATTTTCTGCATTATTTTAAAATGTGAATTTTACTCAAAACTCTGAAACACAGTGCTTGCATTATTTCAGCTTGAATACAGCACATATTTGTTCAACTTAATATGTTATAGCTGTATATCCAATTTATTGTAGATGGATACCTAGGTTATTTCCTCTTTCGTTGTTATTGGCTGAAATAAATATATGTCACCATGTGCCTGTGGACACATAAAAGCAGAATTCATGATAAATGACTTTAACTTAGAAAATTGTTTCTTTACATGTGGGGTGAGGGTTTATGAAAATATGCAGCTGTCTTCTGAGACTTTATAAGGTGTCAGAAAGCTCAGGAGAGAGAAAGACAGTGGCCATGCTACATTGGGAGGATTAATTTATGAAGTCATCTGGCATGGCAATAGGCCACATTGATCTCTCTACCTGCAAGGAATATCTATTGGACTTATTTAACCATGGAAAGGAAACATTAAAGAGAGGGATAGAAAATAGAAAGAGTGAGGAGAGGAGGGGGTAAAGAGGAGGAGAGAGAAAACAAAAGTCCAGATGAGCAGCCAAGCCTCCTCATAGGCTTTATAACATATTGACTCTTGAGTAAAGGATTGTTTGTGTTTTAAAAAATGTGCTCATCATACTAAAGGGAATATTTTCTAGATACTGTCCATCTAGATGTTTGAGTATATGTCTTTAGGTGTTGCTTCCTGTAACATACATCAAGTTCCACTGCTTATAATACATTTGTTATAACAGCTTGGAAAATCTTTACTAGGATTTGGAAGTCCATTTAAAACCATTCACAACACATGGTTTATGAGTACACTTTTTTTCATTCAGTTTTGCACATGGTTACTGAGAATAAGTGTGTTATAAATGTCTGTGAAATCAGTTGTTGTTTTAGGTAGAGTATGCAATCCCCACTTTGCCTGGAGTACCAATAGCACAGGGGTGAGCTAATTTCTTCAGAAGGGAGGAAGTGATGGGCTGAAGATTCATAGAATAAGACAATAGAGAGATGATGTTTAGAATATTTCAGTCCAAATGTCCCAATTAGAAGTCTCAAGATACTAATCCTTCAAAATCAATATCATAACCTTAGTGCATGAACTTTACTGAAGTCGATCCTTCAATTGGCATTACAGCTCTGCTATGTTCCAAGTCAGAGTTAGTATTTTATTTTTAGCTGTAACCGTCTACTTATTTCTAGACGAGAAAAAAATAGCTCTATCTTCCAATGTTTAGAAACTTTCTACTTCTTTACCCTTGTATTGGACTAATAGTTTACAGCCTTGTGATTATTTTTGAATCTATTTAAGCTTTCTAGCTGTCAGAAAGTTCTGAGCTACTCTATTTTTTAATAGTTTTGATATTATTGAAAGGAATTACACTTTACTAAAGCCTTGCCCTTGAAGTGTGACCTAATTCCTACTCACCATAAGTAATATTTTGAGTCTATATGTCAAAGAATACTAGGGTCTGTTTTCTTAAAGTTCAAAAGTCTAGTGGTCTTACTATATGCCAGAGAAATCCAAGGCCAATATTTTACTTTAAAGACTCTTTCTTAGAGACAACTAGCTACAAACCTCTGCATTAGCCAGTGATCCAACAAAAATAATTTTAAGGAATTTAGATGAATTCCTTTAATGGAGAGACTTCCCAGAGATTTTTGATCAAGGTAAATGAATAAATCAAGGCATTTTAATATTTAAAGAGACTAGCCAAGGGTCCTTATTATTTAGAACCTAGGACAGCAATGGGTAGAAATAGGAGGTGTTATCTTGAATAACTCAAAATGCAAGGTAAAGCTCCATCTACAATATGTATGAATATATATGCCATGGTTTGTGAGAAAGGAAAGAGGATCTTTTTCAGTGTGTCATAGCTATGAAGTGGTGTCTTAATCATATCACTTGGAATTATGCTTCTCAAATTGATGAGGCAATGTACTAATTTCTTACAGTTCATTTCTTATTTTTCTAAGTATCACCCTAGAACTTGATCGTTATACCTCTAAGTTAGAACATTTTTATACTTCCTTGAATATCATTTTCATATTCCTAAAATATATTTTCACAGCATTTAAATAAGAAGTACATAGGATAGAAATCCTTAAGTATATATGAGTCTGCCTTAATTTTGTTCTGACATTTGAATAATTAGTTTAAATTTATAATTCTACAGTCAATGTAATTTTATGTCATATTTAGAGATACAGTTTCAAGTGTTCCAGAATATATGATACTAATAAATTAAAAGATGTCAAAAAGTATTACAACATTTTGTTGGAAAATGTTACCATTTTTAAAGCAAGTTGCAATTATATCTTTATTCTTGTTGTTCTAAAATGCCAATTCTCTATATTTATGTCTGGTCTTTCTTTACAAAAAAAATCCCATGCCCATTCTTTGTCCTAAATTTAAAAATACCTAGCAATATAGAGTCAAATAATGTCTTACAATATTTTTTGTTATTTAAATTAAGAAAGTTATTTTAGAGGTGATCAACCACAAATATTGACTAGTTATCATTTTTTTCTTTAGAGTGCTATCATTTGATGAAGATTGTAATTGTTGATTTTAGACTCTCCAATATCTTAGATTTGTAGTTTCTATTTTAACAGAAATGTATTGTTTATATTTTTTCAATTTTATCTTCCTCGATTTCAATTGTTATTCTTGGATTTACATTGTTCCTCTTGATTGCTAATACTGTTTTACAGAAAAAATAATGGCAATTCACTCTGAGAAAACTAATTGGAAATAGGCAGAATTATTTTTTGTGACACAAATATTTGTTACCTGAATGATGATTTTTATATTGGCTTAGATTTTATTATGCTTTTCATTAGTTTTATGGACAACTCACAACATAAGAAGGAATGTTTTATTAATCAGTTTTATTCCATTTTAACTTCCATTACTTCCCAATTTGTATTTTCTTTTAGATCATTTTAAATCATACAAAGACATAATTGTTTAGAAAATTAATTTTGGAACAAACTCTAATAAATAAAATGTTGAATAAAAACATATGTCAAAATCTTTTCTAACAAAGTTAAAAATTCTCGTCTTTCCCGGAAAATTTTCACTCACAGTGTAAACTTTATAAACAGTTTACTTATTTCTGCTCTTCTATTTGAGTTCATATAGAAACAAGGAATTCATCATATATATTAAAATTTATATACTACTGAAAAATTTTGACAATCTATTACATTTTCCTTCTCTGGTTTGAATTCTTACTTTTTAACCATTGATATCTTGAAATTCAGAGCCATTTCTGTTTTTGTCATGAAAGCTTCCATTTATAATTTTTTTAATTTATTTGATATATTCTTTATTTATATATCAAATGATTTCCCCTTTCTTGGTTCCCAGCTCCCTGAAAGTCCCATAAGCACTCTTCCCTCTCCCTATCTCCCCATCCACCCCTTCCCACTTCCCTGTTCTGGTATTCCCCTACACTGATGCAATGAGCCTTTCCAGAACCAGGGCCACTCCTTCCTTCTTCATGTACATCATTTGATATGTGGATTGTGTCTTGGGAATTCCAACTTTCTAGGCTAATATCTGCTTATCAGTGAGTGCATACCATGTGGTTCTTTTGAGACTGGATTACCTCACTTAGGATGTTCTCCAGCTCTATCCATTTGTCTAAGAATTTCAAGAATTCATTGTTTCTAATGGCTCAATAGTACTCCATTGTGTATATATACCACATGATTTGTATCCATTCCTCCGCTGAAGGACTAGCTTCTGGATATTATAAATAGGGCTGCTATGAACATAGTGGAGCATGTATCCTTATTACATGCTGGGGAATCCACTGGATATATGCCCAGGAGTGGTATAGCAGGGTCCTCCGGAAGTGTCATGCCTAGTTTTATTAGTCTGGGTTCTCTAGAGTTACAGAACGTATGGACAGTCTCTATGTAGTTAGGGGATTTGTCGATGACTTACAGTCTGTAGTCCAACTCCCCAACAATAGTCAGCAGCAGCTGTGGATGGAAGTCCAAGGATCTTGCAGTTGCTCAGTCCCACGAGGCAAGCCAGCAAGCAGGAATCAGTCTTCCTTCTTTCAATGTTCTTATATATGTCTCCAGTAGAGGGTGTAGCCCAGATTAAAGGTCTGTGTATCCAGGCCTTTAATCCCAGATGATCTTGAACTAGAATCCATAGCCATAATCTGGGATTAAAGGTGTATGTCTCCATGCCTTTAATCCCAGATGATCTTGAACTGAAATCCATAGCCACCATGCTTCAAGATCCCCATACTAAGTCCAGGTCAGAAACTTATATCTCTGAGCCCCCAGATTAGGATCATAGGTGAGCCTTCCAATTCTAGATTGTAGTTCATTACAGATATAGTCAAGTTGACAACCAGGAAAAGCCACTACACCAGTATTCTGAGGAATCGCCAGAATGATTTCTAGAGTGGTAGTACCAGCTTGCAATCCCTCCAGCAGTGTAGGAGTGTTCCTCTTTCTCCACATCCTCGCTAACACCTGCTGTCTTCTGAGTTGTTTTTTTTGTTTGCTTGTTTGTTTGTTTGTTTGGTTTTTCGAGACAGGGTTTCTCTGTGTAGTCCTGGCTGTCCTGGAACTTACTCTGTAGACCAGGCTGGCCTCGAACTCATAAATCTGCCTGCCTCTGCCTCCCAAGTGCTGGGATTACAGGCATGCGCCACCACGCCCGGCTCTGAGTTTTTAATCTTAGCCATTCTGACTGGTGTGAGGTGAAATCTCAGGGTTGTTTTGATTTGTATTTCCCTAATGACTAATGATGTTGGACATTTCTTAAGGTGCTTCTCAGCCATCCAAAGTTCTTCAGGTGAAAATTCTTTGTTTAGCTCTGTACCCCATTTTTAATAGGGTTATTTGGTTTTCTGGTGTCTAAGTTCTTGAGTTCTTTGTATATATTGGATATTAACCCTCTGTCAGATGTGGGGTTGGTGAAGATCTTTTCCCAACTTGTTGGTTGCCGATTTGTCCTTTTGACAGTATCCTTTGCCTTACAGGAACTTTGTAATTTTATGAGATCCCATTTGTCAATTCTTGATCTTAGAGCATAAGCTATTGGTGTTCTGTGCAGGAACTTTTCCCCTGTGCCAATGTCCTCAAGGGTCTTCCCCAGTTTCTTTTCTATTAGTTTCAGTGTGTCTGGCTTTATGTGTAGGTCCTTGATCCACTTGGATTTATTCTCAGACATTTTCATTATGTTATGATTCAGTCTACCAAAAATTGTTGTAAATAGTTAGCAGTAATTTCTTAAATAAAATAATATCATTTTTGCATTCAGTTAACAAGTTTAATAATCTTCCATGACGCTAGTGATTTCCTATGCCATAATAATGAGTTATCGTACATTTTATGATGCAAATAGAAATCAGTCTTCACTGGTGTTCTCAGCTTGTTTTTATTCACTATAGCATTTCCACTGAAATCATCACTCAACTTATCCAAAGTCAGTTTCAGAGTTTAAATAATGGCTATCATAGCCATAAATCAAATGGGTCTCATTATCTCCATATAACAAAGTAGCAGCTCTCTAATACTGATGGAGTAGTGACGACTTCAACGAACAAGTTCTTTAAAGCACTTATTTGTATAGAATTGATGTGATTTATAAAAGAAGAACGTGATAAATGTAAATTCTTTCTCTCATCCTATCAATTTTTAAAATAGCAAGTTGTAACATGGATCATAAAAGAGAGGGATCATTGTGAACTCAGTGTTTTATATATTTGATGTGTTTAAACTTATTCTTCTTCTGCTGAGCTTATTACATCTTTGGGTCCTCCAGTTGAAATCTAGGTCTTTATAACACTAAAGGATCTTCTACATTTCTTGAGCCAGCTTAAAACTTACTTAGTTCCTCATAATCTCTTTGGATTTCCTTTTGACAGAAAATGATATTGGAAGCCAATATGTACATGCTATGTGTCTTGCCTGCTGCGGAGTTGTCCTTCTTAAGCCTGTGTGAGCAGACAATTGGAATATAGTAATGGATATGCATATACATATTATTTATATCTTATTATACCCTCTGTGTACATTAAGATACACTTAACATATCTCTAAACAGTAGCTTAATTGAATTTATTTTATCTGTGTGCACATAGGTATGAGTACAGTGGTGCAGCAATATACTTAAGGAGATCAAAGGTTAACTTTGGGGTGTCTGTCTTCTCTTTTCACCATGAGTGCAAGAGATCAAACTCATGCCATCATGCTTGGCAGCCAGCAGGTTTACCTGCTGAACCATCTTGCTGGTTATTAAGTAAGTTAAAAAATAATAAACATTCCAGGCGGTGGTGACACACACCTTTAATCCTAGCACTTGAGAGGCAGAGGCAGGCGGATTTCTGAGTTCGAGGCCAGCCTGGTCTACAGAGTGAGTTCCAGGACATCCAGGGCTATACAGAGAAACCCTGTCTCAAAAAAAAAATTAACGTGATAGAAAAGCATTTTAGTTGCAATTACAATTACATTTATGATTTTTTATATGAGATAGGGTTAGGTTTATGGAATAATTAACCCCATCCTTTTATTCATTTTATCTTCTATATTTTATTATTTTTTATGTATTCATTTCTTTATTTTTGTCAAGGCCATTGTTGTGTAATTAGATATGTAAAGAGAATTCTACTGTCAATTGACCCCAATGGTAAAAATTGACTTGATACTGATTGTTCTTTCAGATCATGATCACTGAATATCATACAAAAACAGAATCATGTTTCTTCAAGTGAAATTGAAATGCAGGCAAAAAACAAAGATTTTAAGATGTCTAACAAAGTAAATTGTCCTTGATTATTACTTCGTTCAAGCAAAATATACTGTCAGAATAAGGATTGTGTAATTTATGACTATCTACAGAAAGTATAATTTAAAATGAACTAGACTAAATTTTAATGTGATTGCACTTTTTAAAGTACTGCTAAATCACTCATACAAAGATTATTATGTTATTTACAATTATGTCAAACTAATTGGGTAATTTTTGAAGACCACAGATTCCATCAGTTCGATCATGTAAATGTAATTATTAGATTAGGATTCTCTAAGATGTCATCATCTTCTTGATGAAGAAATTGTCTAAGGTTAGATTGTTGAGCTCTTTCAAATAAAATTTTTGTTCAAGATTAATCTCAGGATAAATGGGTATGCCCCAGAAGTGAAGAAAAATGAAGAAATTCATATGGAGACTGCTGTTTGTCAAGACTGAACGAACAAGGCCATATGCAATATCTGTGAATGTAATTCTAATGCTGCTGAGATCATGTTAATTCAACATCATTAACCTGATCCCACTGTCTTAGAGTGTACCTGTAACACTGTAAGATTTAACCATTTCAATCCTCCATTTAACCCTCCTCTGATAAACACATCATCATCAACATCACACATATCAAATAGTTTTTTAATTTAAATTATTGTATTTATTTACATCCTAGTTGTTGTCCCCAGCAGACCCCTTCCCACACTTCCTCATCGCATTCTTCCTCCCTCTTGACACTGAAAGTGTGATACCCACCCACAGATTTCCCCCCTTCACCCGGGCCCTAAGTCTCTATAGGATTAGGCACATCTTCTCCCACTGAGGCCAGATCAGGCAGTCTCCTGCTGCATTTGTTCCAGATGTCTCAGACCAGCTCATGTATGATCCTGGTTGGTAGCTCAGTCTCCGGAAGCTCTGGTTTATTTGAGTCAACTGGTCTTCCTGTGGGGTTGCTCCCCACTTCAGCTTCTTCAATCTTTCCCCTAATTCAATCACAGGTGTCCCCAATTTCAGCCCAATGATTGGGTGTAAGTATCTACTTTTGTTTTAGTCAGCTGCTGGTAGGGCCTCTCTGACAACAGCCATGCCAGGCAAGAACATCATAGCATAGTAGTGTCAGGCCTTTGTAGCCACCGCCCTCCCCACTCATCAAGATGGATCCCAAGATGGGCCTGTCATTGGACTACTTTTCCTTCAATCTCCAATTTTTGTACTTGTAGTTCTTTTAAACAGGAACAATTCTGTGTCATGAATTTTGACTGTAACCTTTCCCTTCCATTTGAGGCCCTATCTGTTTATGGAAGGTAGACTCTTTGAGTTTTCTTTCCCCCAGTGCCGGGCATTTTGGCTATGAGTTCTGAGAGTGTCTTACCTCCCTGGCATCTGGTACTTTGTAGAGGGTCCACATGCTGGCGTAGATGTGGAGAAAGAGAAACACTCCTACATTGCTGGTGGAATTGCTAACCACTACGTCCACTCTGGAAGTCAATCTGGAGGTTCCACAGGAAACTGGAAATAGATACACCAGAAGACTTCGCTATAATACTCTTGGGCACATATCCTAAAGAACCCCCACAATACCACAAAGACACCTGCTCTACCATCTTCATAGCAACCTTATTTGAAATAGCCAGAAGCTGGAAACAACCCAGATATCCCTCAATCGAAGGATAAATACAGAAAATGTCTTTCATTCACACAATGGAATACTATTCCTGTATTTTAAAGGAGGACATCAACGAATTTTTGCAAGCAAATGGATGGAACTAGAAAATATCATCCTGAGTGAGGTCACTCAGACCCAAAAGGACATGCATGGTATCTATTTACTGATAAGTGGATATTAGCCAAGTAGTTTTTAAGTTGTCAAATCTTGCTGAAGAGGCAGACTCCTGAGAAGTGACCGTTTTTGCTTGCTTTGCACTTCAATAACTTAGACAGGGATTTACTAGAAGTTGTAATTGGCTCCCATGATCGACAATGAAGAGCACATTTCCTACTGCTCTGATGCTTTGTGTGGATTGATAAATGCCGTGACTGATAGCACTCCATAGCAGTTGAAGTCAGCTAATGCGAAAGGAATTGTAAGTTAATGACATACCAAGCTCTGCAGGGTGGCTGTAGACTCATTTTTTTGGAACCAGTTCTTTACTGCTTCATTTTATCCTCTTTTGGAAAGGGTTTTAATCTTGCTGGCTCAATCAACAAAGCTAGAACTATATTTACCTGGCATGTGATGCATAACTTAAGGGGAACATGCTATTTTTGATGAGAAGAGGCAGAAACCATTTGTTAAATGTTATTTGGGCTCCTAGAATACTTAATACATTTTCCTCAAAGCACTTAACCTCCTCTAAATTAATCGTTTATACCCTAAAAGGAGCTACAACATTGGTTATCTGTGATAAGCATAATCATCTATAAAACTGAAAGATGATACTGAATCTCTCAACAATCTAAAATACCTCAAAGGAAATTTTCCTGCAGATTGGTCTGTTACAAACAGGTCTGCAATCTCTGGCAAATAACCACACAATCCAAAATTCTGCTGAAGGATCTCAATCTTGAATATTTGGTCAAGCTAGCATTCACAGGGAGAGGGCTTTGGGATTTTCTTTGGAATGACTGTGTTTTACTTTGGTTAGTCAGACTATCATAGCGCCATTCAGTTTCTAGGAAACAATAAAACATAAGGGAACGTATTGATTTGAAGAACTGCTGAGTCAAGGGGGACTTTTATCAAGTGGCAAATTCTGAAAAGGGACTTTCCTTGTCTTATTGGACCCTTTTATAGAAAAGACAGTCCACCTCACTGACTGACGTTTATCAAGTTTCAATTTGTCTTTTAAAAATGAATTTGAGGATGATACTTTCTGTCTCCTTCATAATAGTATTCATCTACTTATTTTAGAAAAGAACATTTGTCTACAGTGAATATTTTCCACCAGGCTTTAGGCCTGCAAAGTAGCTTAGTAAATAATTATAAGCTATAATTACTAATTAGGTTTCACTTCCGTTTCTTTACTCTAAGTAGATTCCTTAATCCCCATTTTCTCAGTGGAAATCTAAAATGCCAAAGTGATTTTCCCCCAAGGTTTACTTTTATTAATAATAAATCAGAGATAAAGCTCACAATTAAAGAGTAACTTCCATACTTATACCCAGTGCAAAATACAATATAATTAGGCATACACACTACATATATATGTATATATATACATATATACACACATATACATATATATATATATATATATATATATATATATTTCATTTCTTTCATTTCTTATTTTCCCATTTTTACTTCCATTCCTCTGTTAGTCCGGGTTCTCTAGAGGAACAAAAGTGATTTAATAAATCTATATGTAATAAAAGGGTATTTATTAGAGTAACGTACAGGCCATGGTCTGGCTAGTTCAACAGTGGATATTTCATGAAGGAAAGCCCAAGAACCCATTCTTCCATGTTGGGGGGTTGTCTCAGCTCGTCTTCAGTGAACTTTTGAGTCCTGAAGAAGCATTCATTGGAGACATGGCTCAGCACCAGGATAGGTGAACTTGCCTGTGAGAATGAAGACAAACAAGCAAAATCCAAAAGTTATCTTCCACATCCTTTATGTAGACTGTCAGGTATAGGAGTGGCCAAGGGTTATAGGGGGTCTTCTGGCCTCAGTGAATCTTATTTAATCAGGTGATTTTGATTTAATGTGGGTCTTCCAACTTCACATGACCCAGTTAACCAAAACCCTCACAGGCAGGCCAAGCTGCTTGGCATTGGCTTTTGGTTAATTCCAGTTGTACTCATTCATGCTGACGATGATGATTAGCTATTACAGCTTCCTTTGGGCTTCCTCTCGTTCCTTCACCTTTCCTCCCTCTCTACCTTCCTCTCTCCTTTCCCTTTCCATCCTTCTCCTCACCAACCACTAATCCTTTCTTTTGTTCACCTTCCTATCTCAATTTATAGGTATGTGCAGTTAAATTATCATAGTATTTTCTTTTGTGTGAAAGGTTTTATTATGTTTGTTTATTAAGACACAAGGTATTATCATCAATAAACCAGGCAATAACATTTATCAGGTATTAAAATGAAGAATGCCCTAGCTCTTAGGTGGGGTAAATACTGAAATATATGGGAGAGGTTGGAATTAAGCATCATCAGAAATGATTTTAAATTTTGGAATATAAAGTGAGAGACAGTTGCTATGCTAATTAATTACATTTCTGTTCAGTTTCCCACTTTTCACTATAAAGGGCATTTTACTATAAAGAGCTTTTCTTCTGATAGCAGAAAAGTGAACCAGATACTGCCTTTTTAGATCTTAATTCATATCCATCTATATATGTGGTCTCCTTTTGCACTCAATAAGGCAGAAAAGCAGGCATTATTATTGTTATTTTCTAAAAGCAAAGGTCATAGTTTGAAAGATGGATAGCTGTATTCTAAAGACACATGGGTAGTAACACTAAGTTAGGGTAAAACATAGTCAGCAGTAAGTGGACCCACCCTTTATGAGGTTAACATTGCTAATGTGATTGCAAATGGCAAGGGTATAATGTTGGAAACTATTCTGATCCAATGTAATGTCAAGTAATTTGTAATTTGTTACTTATGAAAGTACTTTTATTTTTATGTCTCAGCATTCTTTTCATAGAAGAGTAAAATATTTCTTCACATGTATTTTATGAATGACATTAAAAACTACTGTTTTTTAAAGATTTAAATCCACGGTCTTTTTAAATCCCATTCTTTTTTTAAAAAAAAATCTGAGAATGCATAGGAAATATGCCTGCTTAAGTTTATTCTTTTGTTTTGTTTTGTTTTGGTTTGGTTTTTTTGTGTTTTTTTTTTTTTGTTTGTTTGTTTGAGACAGGGTTTCTCTGTCTCACTCTGTAGACCAGGTTGGCCTCGAACTCAGAAATCTGCATGCCTCTGCCTCCCAAGTGCTGGGATTAAAGTCGTGCGCCACTACCGCCCAGCTCAAGTTTATTCTTTGCTAAAATAAACTTTCTCCATTTTCTGAACTGTTGCAGGTGGGTCAGTTTTATAACTGACAGGACAAGTGTCATTTCCTTTCCCAGAAATTATGGATCCTCTAACTATAAACTTCTTCAGTCATCCTCATATTTCTACATCTTTACCATTTTAAATTGAATAGTATAACATTTTTAATGTACTTCCCTTAACACAAAATTACAATTGGATCAAACAAAATCATCTCAAACACACAAAAACACAAAACAAAGCAAAACAAAAAAACAGCTAAACCTCTCTCTCTCTCTCTCTCTCTCTCTCTATATATATATATATATATATATATATCAGATATATATATATCTGATAAAGTACAGGAAGTATTAGCATTTTGTGTCCTTTCAAATAATTAATTTTGGTATTTTTAGGATAATACATTCTAATTATAATACAGAAAAAATAATATACTGCCACTCAGTGGTTCCTTATAACTTATATTCTTATATCACAATGTTATTTCTTTAATAGACACTGGTGTTATTTATTTACCAAATTACAGAGTGTGTGGAAAGTTGTATAACTTTCTATATGTCCATTTTCTGCTCCTGGTTTTTATTCAGTAGGCCATAGTACATAGACTACTCCTGTTATTGATAAGCAAAACCTGAATGACAACTTAAATGTAGGTCCATCCTTAGCTCTCTGTCCTACTGCTGTGGCATGTATGTCTGCTTTCACACAGATACCAAAATATTTCACTGATCATAGGGTTTAGTATAACTTAAAATCAGGGAGTATGATATATCTGCTATAGATCTTCATTATTGTTGACTATTCTAATATGTTGACTGCTCCAAAGTTTTGTATGGTTTATTATATTTGTGTTAGATATGATTGATATTGTGATAGTGATTTCACTATTGAACTAATTCTATGGGTTGCCATCAGTGATATGGACATTTTGTCAATAATAATTCTCTCAGTCTATAAATACTAATATGTTTCTATTTGCCTATGTAATTAAAATATTTCATTTGGCTGGAGAGATAGCTATGCAGTTAGTAGTGCTTGCTGCTCTTTCAGAAGATTATAGTAGGGTATTCAACCCCCTGGAGTTGGGCAGCTCACACTACCCTTTACCTTTGGGTACATAAATGCCTCTGTTCTTGCTTGCAAGGAAACTTTTACTTGTATTTGTGTACCCAATACAGATATATAAACATACACGTAAACAACATTAAATTAAAACTGTTTTCCTCCAACAGAACCACTGTATTTCTAGTTAATCTTCTGCTGGTGGGATATAATCATGTTGTATCTAACAAGATATTTTTTATATTATTTATACAGCTGTATAATTTTTCTATACACTGTCTAGTTTTCATCTTTCTTCTAACATTGGTAAGCATACACAGTCTTTTACTACTGGAAAACACCTCTATTATCTTCAGTAGAATATAAAACATTTTTTGTATGTGAATATGTGTCTTGGGAGTTGGATGAAGTAAGATATTAAAAGAAATATTTACTTTCAAATATAAATTTATATATTATTTTAGAAGTTAAATGTAAATGTTATGAGGTATTTTAAATAAGAATTAATATTTGTTGATAAAACTAATGATTAATTTTGAATCAGCAGAATTACTTTAAGCAGTTCTTCAGATTATTTGGCCCAGATAATTAGTTGCTTAAAATAATTAGTGTAATGCTTTTGTTAAAGACTAATATGAGTGCAATGCATTTTTTAGAGTCTAATAAATGTTGCTTAAAAAGCCAACAGAGAAAATCTTTCTCACTTGACTTCATTATTCTTTTATTTTCAGCTTGGTTGTAATTGGTTATTAAATGTGAATTCATTGATCCTAATACATACCATGTCATATTTAATTTGGGTGGACACCTGAGTTGAAATGCTTAATGTTGCTTGATAAAGAATTATAATATCATTTTCTTTTAAGCATCTGATTCTTTTATTGGCACTTTATATGTTAATAAAAAAGAAAATTAAAAATGTATTATAAAATATTACCAAACCTTACATCCATAATATTTCATAAATGTGATTCTATATGACAAACCTGGTTTTTCGTCATTGATCTTAATGAATATCCCTCAAAACTCAGTTTTTGGCAATAAGTAATCCCCTTCCAAAACAAAAACAGAAAATAAGTAAATAAAATAAAAACAGAAAAATCATACTAAGAAAAATGAAGGAAAGGGCATCTTTCCTTTACGATGTGCCTTTCAGCTATATAAAATATCTCTGGCTTTAACTTTAAAAAAGGAGAATATCCCCAGTTCCTCATCCCCCATTGCTACATATTTTTATGCAATTTCCTGACCCTCTGTACCTCTCTCCCATCCCCTCATTACCTGATACTGTGCCTCCCTTTAGGGGTAGCCACTGGAGGGTCCCAGATGCCAGGGAAGCGAGATGCTCCCAGGACCCAACTGAAATAACTTTAGCCAAAATCTGCAGCAAGCAGGAGATAGAAGCTGTAGAGACCACCACCAGTAGAGAGGCATGGCCCCAGGTCAAGGGATGTAGCCACCCATCTCAAAGTTCTTAATCCAGAAATGTTCCTGTCCAAAGGAAATATGGGGACAAAAGAAATGGAGGAGAGACTGAAGGAAGGGCCATGCAGGGGGATGTTGGGAGGCCTGCCCCACCTGGGGATCCATACTCTCTGCAAATACCAAGCCCAGACACTATTGCTGATGCCAAGACGCAAGGCACTTGCTGACAGGAACTGGTGTGTCTGTTCCTTGGGAGGTTCTGCCAGAAACTGACCAATGCAGATGTGGATGCTTGCAGCTATCCATCAGACTGAGCTTGGGGTACCCTGTGGGGGAGCTGGTAGAAGGACTGGTGGAACTGAGGGTATTGCAACCCCATAGAAAGAACAATGTTGGGTGGCCAGACAACCCAGTGGTCCCAGAGACTAGACCACCAACCAAAGAGTGCACAGGGAGGGACCCATGGCTCCAGATATATATGTAGCAGAGGATGGCCTTGTCTGACATCAATAGGAAGCAAGGCCCTTGGTGCTGTGGCGGTATGACGCCCCAGTATAGGGGGATGCTGGAGCCATAGGGTGGGAGAGTGTGAGTGGGTGTTGGAGCACACTCATAGAGGTAAAGGGTATGGGGGAGAGGGCATTTGTGGTTTGTGGAGTTGTGGAGTTTGTGGAGTGGTAACTGGGAAGTGGGACAACATTTGAGATGTAAATGAATGGAATTATCAATAAAAATAAGCAGAATATTTATAGTTAAATGATGAATAACATTAACAATTACAAGTTACATATCTTAAAGTACTTTACTTGATTTTGGGATATGGCAGACATCCAAAATAAATATTATTTTCCCATAGTCCTGAAGTATATCAGAGTAAAATATTACAACAGTAGAATGAGACTGAGACTGAAATTATTATGGAAAAGTTTTCTCAGATCTTGCTTCATTATATCAATAGACATCACCGAGCACTTTCTACATATGAGAGTAAACATGATAGCTAGACCAGTGAACAAAAGAAGTTCTGCCCAAAGAGTTGGGTATTTCCTAAGAGTAAGGATAAGGCAGTTTAAATTTACTAATTTGTTCAGATATTTTTGATTGGTACTATAGCATAATTATTTTTTAAGAAGGCATTACACAGATATTCTTATAATCTTCACTGATATCGCTAACATTTTTTTTCCAAAGCAAATTATTTAACGGTCCTAATTTTGATTGAGGACTTGCTTGTAATATGCTGAGTTGATGTTCTTTTTTAGGTGTCAGTGATTCTTAAAATCATTTCAAACTTGATTTACTCTCATTTTCTGATTACAGTATATGTCGGTGAGCTAATGAGAAGGAAATCATGAATGGTAATTTCCATTAATCCTAAGTCCTCAGGTAAATATGTCCCCTAAAGATAAATCTGTGTATTTCTACTTACCCATAGCATCATTAATGCCTACTCTAACTACTAAATGTTTCCTTATATGAAATCTATTCAAATAAATCCAGTACCACAGAGGGTTCATGTATGGCTGTTGTCTGTTCTCTGTTGAAATCAGATATAGCAATAAGTTCCAATATCTATTGCTCCACTGAGACTAAAACCAACATATTTCCTTAAAACAAATATGGGTTATTATTTCTTAAAATTATCTTGGTCTAAAGATGCAACAAATTTATGCTGATGGCACTGTTAATATTTATAATACAGCTTTGGAGAAACTGACAATTTAGTCACTCCAGATACTGACTAAAGCTAGAATGTCCACATAGTGACCATTCAGAATTGTCATCTGCCTTTTTACATCTGGACCAATGGAATACAAGAAATAGTTGTTAGTAGACTCTGCTCTGCTTCTGTTAAATTCTATTTCTCACATCATTTCAGAGGGCAAACTAAGGCATATTACTCCACCTGTGGACATCATGTGGTAGAGAGGGAAAGGAAGAGACTATGTATTATTTTCTTTCACTGCCTAAAATTTCTTTCAGTTTTTTTTTTTTTTTTTTTTTTTTGGTTTTTTATTTTCACATAGTGAAGGCTACCCATGAAACCACAAACTTCTTGACTCTTCATCCTGAGTAGCTGGAATTAGAAGTGGGTAACCATCATGAATTTTAATAAGAAAGATGTAATGAATTCTTCAAATTCTCTCTTCTATAGTCAGTATCTGTTGCTCTGTCATGCCGCTTTATGCTCCATATGCTCCTACAGACTTCTCTTTCCTAGCAGCCGCAAGCCAACATGTAAGTCTACTGCCATATGAATGTGCGCCTATGTGTAATGATTGCCTTATTGCTATAATATCCATTGTACCGATACTGTGCATCTTCATGCGAGCATACAATATTCTTTGAACATAATCTATCCTATACTTGGTAATACGTTATTAACCCTTTCCATGCCTCATTCACTCTCTTCATTCCTTTAAACAGTTTGCTTCTACTTCCATGCCATGTAGCTGATTTTGTGTTTATATAAAATGTAGGAATCATAAAATGAAGGTAACAGAATTGGCCTTATTGGATTAAGTTGACTTTATTGAGTTGCTTATACTTTCCTGTAAACAACATAATTTTATCCCATTCTCTATTGGGTATTTTGTTCTTTGAACTCATGTACTATGTTAAATTTACGGGATTTTTCAGTAAGTATGATACCTGTGATACCAGAAATGCCAGATTGTTAATCTCCTTTGTGAATAAAAAAATGAATCCTTATATCTTTGTTACTTTTTAATTTGCTATTTTATTTATTTACATTTCAAATATTATTTCTATTCCTGTTTTCCCCTCTGCAAACCCCTTATTCCATTCTCCCTTCCCATGTTTCTATGAGGGTGCTTCCCCATCCACTTATCCCCTCACAACCCTAGCATTCCCCTACCAGTACTGGGGCACCAAGCATTCATGGGACCATGTGCCTCCCTCCCATCAATGCTAGATAAGGCAATCCTTACAGGATTGGAGCAGCTGGAGCCATGGGTCCCTCCATGTGTCCTCTTTGGTTGGTGGTTTAGTCCCTGAGAGCCCTGGGGGGAGGTGTCTGTTTTGCTGATATTATTTCTCTTCTTATAGGGTTGCAAACCCTTCAGCCCCTTCAGTCCTTTTGCTAATTCTCCATTGGAGTCCCCATGCTCAGTCTCATGGTTGGCAGTGAGCTTCTGCATCTGTATCAGTCAGGCTCTGGCAGAGCCTCTCAGGGGACAGCCATACTGGGCTCCTGTCAGCAAGCTCTTCTTGGCATCAGCAATAGAGTCTGAGTTTAGGGTTTGGAGACAGAATGGATCTCTGGATGGCCTTTCCTTTAGTCTCTGCTCCACTCTTTGTGCCTGCATTCCCTATAGACAGGAACAGTTCTGGGGGAATCGCCATCCCTGACATCAAACTATACTACAGAGCAATAGTGATAAAAACAGCAAGGTATTGGTACAGAGACAGACAAGTAGATCAAGGGAATAACACTGAAGACCCAGAATTAAACCCACATACCTGTGGTCAACTGATCTTTAACAAAGAAGCTAAAACAATCTACTGGATAAAATATAGAATATTCATTGTTGGCTTAAGTGGTGGCATTTGCAAATTGATCCATTCATTTTTTTGTTTGTTTTTGAAAAATTTTATTAGGTGTTTTCTTTATTTACATTTCAAATGTAATCACCTTTCCTGGTTTCCCCTCCAAAGTCCACTATCCACTCTCTCCTCGCCCTGCTTCTACGAAAGTGTTCCCCTACCTACCCAACCACTCCTGCTTCTCTGTGCTGGCATTCATTTACACAATGGAGTACTGCTCAGCTATTAAAAACAATTACTTCCTGAAATTCTTAGGCAAATGGATGGAACTAGAAAATGTCATCCTGAGTGAGGTAACCCAATCACAAAAGAATATACATGGTATGCACTCAATGATAATTGGATATTAGCCTAAAAGTTTGAAATACCCGAGATACAGACCACAGGAAGCTCAAGAAAAAGGAAGACTAAAGTGTGAATACTTTGGTTCTTCAGAGAAGGGGGAACAAAATACCCATGGGAGGAGATACAGAGACAAAGCGTGGAACAGAGAACAAAGGAAATTGACCCATTCTTATATCTTTGTACAAAGATCAATTCCAACTGGATCAAGGACCACCATGTAAAATCAGATACACTAAGTCTAATAGAAGAGTAAGTGGGAAAGAGCTTCGGACACATCAGCACAGAGGAAACTTCCTGAACAGAACATCAATGGCTTAGACTCTAAGCTCAACTAGAGACAGATGGGATCTCATAAAATTGCAAAGCCCCTGTAAGGCAAAGAATGCTGTCAACAGGACAAAATGGCAACCTAGAGATCTGAAAACATCTTTAACAACCCTACATCCTTACTTCTTTGTATGACTTGGTTTTATTTACCTCTGTCCATTTTTTGTATTAACTGAATTTTGGGATGTTATAGGATAGCATTTTTCAAATCCGGTCCTTTCCTTTATTCAAGGTTTACTCCTATTTATATTTATACTTGTACATTGGATCCTTGCTTAGAGATGATATAGTCACTAAACAAGTAAATACTGAGGGCTTCTTTTTTTTTTTTACATATACTATCTCTGATGTTTCTGCTCTTTGTATTTGTGTACATGTAGGATTTTCAACAGAAATTTTCTTGACTTTTCTTTACTTCTATGCTTCTAGGACTATGTCAAAAATGTTTCCCTCACTTAGCAATGCTGTTTCCAACTAAGCCTACAAATAAAATTGAAATTAAAAATATATACATATTGGTGGGCCCTTGGAGCAGCAGTAGTGGCATGCCTCCATATTGCAACCAGGACACAGCTGGAGAGGCCCAGGTAGACAGACTCCATCCAGGGCTACCATCGTGGGGGGGATCTGCTAGGCTCTCACCGCCAGGCAGGCCCAGCTCCACTGAGGTTCTGCGGAACTGGCCTTGCACCTAGGCAGCCAGTGGCAGCCAGCTCTTGATCCCTTAGAGCAGAAGTCACACATAATCACCAGTAGATAAACAACAGGTGAGCCCAGCCTCACGGGAGATTCAAACACCAGCCAGTGACAACAAGGTCAACTAACACCAGAAATAACCAGATGGCAAAAGGAAAAAGAAGGAACATTACTAACAGAAATCAAGGCAACATGACAGCATCTGAACCCAGTTCGCCAACAACAGGAAGCACTGGATACCCCAAAACACCAGAAAAACAAGACTTGGATATAAAATCACTGGTCAGGATGCTGGTAGTTGAACACATAGAAAAATCTCGTAAAGAAATAAAGGAGAAAATGGATCAAAAGTTAGAAGCCTTTACAAGGCAAATACAAAAATGACTTCAAGAAATTCAGGAGAAGATGGATCAAAAAGAAGAAGACAATAAGGAAGAAAGACAAAAATCACTTAAAGAAATACAGAAGAATGTGGGCCAACAAGTAGAAGCTATGAAAGAGGAAACACAAAAATCTCTTAAAGAAATACATGAAAACACAATCAAGCAAGCGAAAGACCTGAGCCTATCCATCCAGGTACTAAAAACAGAAGTAGAAACAACTAAGAAATCACAGAGGGAGACAACATTGGAGATAGAAAACCTTGGGAAGAAATCAGGGGCCATAGATGCAAATATCAACAATAGAATACAAGAGATAGAAGATAGAATCTCAGAAACCGAAGATACCATAGGAACCATTGATTCAACAGTCAAAGAAAATACTAAATGCAAAAGGTTGTAACCCAAAACATCCAGGAAATCCAGGACACAATGAGAAGACCAAACCTAAGGATTATAGGTATAGACGAGAGTGAAGATTTACAAGTTAAAGGACCAGCAAATATCTTCTACAATATTATGGAAGAAAACTACCCCAACCTAAAGAGAGAGATGCCCATGAATATAGAAGAAGCCTATAGAACCCCAAACAGACTGGACCAGAACAGAAATATATCCTGTCACATAATAATCAAAACTCCAAATGTACTAAACAAAGAAAGAATATTAAAGGCAGCAAGAGAAAAAGGCCAAGTAACTTATAAAGGAAGACCTATCAGAATAACAACAGACTTCTCACCTGAGACCATGAAAGCTAGAAGATCCTGGGCATATATCATGAAAATTCTAAGAGAACACAAATTTCAGCCAAAACTACTTTACCCAGCAAAACTCTCAATCGCCATAGATGGAGACATCAGGGTATTCCATGACAAAACCAAATTTGCACGATATCTTTCGACAAATCCAGCCCTACAAAGGATAATAGGGGGAAAACACCAAGACAAGGACTGAAACTACACCCGGGAAGAAGCAAGATAGAAACCTCCTCTCATCAAGCCCAAAGGAAGATAACCTCTCGAATATAAAAAATAAAAAAATAGAAATAAATACATAAATAAATAAATATAATTTCAAAAATGTCTGGAGGTAATAATTACTATTCCTTAATATCTCTTAACATCGATGGACTCAATTCCCCAATAAAAAGACTTAGATTAACTGGATACGGAAACAGGACCCTACATTTTGCTGCATACAGGAAACACATCTCAGTGTTAAAGACAAACACTGCCTTAGAGTAAAAGGCTTGAAGACAATTTTACAAGCAAATGGTCTCAGGAAACAACCTGGAGTAGCCATTCTAATATCAGATAAAATTGACTTCCAACCTAAAGTCATCAAAAGAGACTCGGAAGGTCACTTCTTGCTGGCCAAAGGGAAAATCCACCAAGAAGAGCTCTCAATACTGAACATCTATGCTCCAAATGCAAGGGCACCCTCATTCGTAAAAGAAACCTTACTAAAGCTTAAAGCACACATTACACCTAACACAATAATTGTGGGTGACTTCAACACTCCACTCTCTTCAATGGACCAATCAAGAAAGCAGAAACTAAACAGGGACACAGTGAAACTAATTGAAACTCTGGACCAATTGGATTTAACAGATATATATATATATATATATATATATATATATATATATATATATATATATATATAACATTTTATCCTAAAGCTAAAGAATATACCTTTTTCTCAGCACTGCATGGTACCTTCTCCAAAATCGATCATATAATTGGTCACAAGACAGATGTTATCAAATACAAGAAGATCGAGCTAATCCCATGCCTCCTATCAGACCACCATGGAGTAAGAGTGGTCTTCAATAGCAACAAAAACAACAGAAAGCCCACATACACATGGAAACTGAACAATACTCTACTCAATGACACCTTGGTCAAGGAAGAAATAAAAAAAGAAATCAAAGACTTTTTAGAATTCAATGAAAATGAAGGTACAACCTACCCAAATCTATGGGACACAATGAAAGCAGTGCTAAGAGGAAAACTAATAGCTCTAAGTGCATCCAAAAAGAAACTGGAGAGAGCATACACTAGCAGCTTAATGGCACACCTTAAAGCCCTGGAAGAAAAAGAAGTTAATTCACCCAGGAGGAGTAGAAGACAAGAAATCATCAAACTCAGGGCTGAAATCAATCAAGTAGAAACAAAGAAACCATACAAAGAATCAACAAGACCAGGAGCTGATTCTTTGAGAAAATCAACAAGATAGATAAACCCTTACCCAGACTAACCTAAGGATACAGAGACAGTATACAAATTAACAAAATTAGAAATGAAAAGGGAGACATAACAACAGAAACTGAGGAAATTCAAAAGATCATCAGATCCTACTACAAAGGTCTATACTCAAAACAAGTGGAGAATCTGGAGGAAATGGACAATTTCCTAGACAGTTACCAAATACCAAAATTAAATCAACATCAAGTAGATCAGCTAAATAGTCCCAGAACCCCTAAAGAAATAGAAAGGGTTATAGAAAGCCTCCCAACCAAAAAAAAAATACGGGACCAGATGGTTTTAGTGCAGAATTCTACCAGACATTCAAAGAAGACTTAACACTAATACTTTTCAAACTATTCCACAAAATAGAGACAAAAGGGACACTGCCCAACTTATTCTTCGAAGCCACATTTACGCTAATACCTAAACCACAAAAAGCTCCAACAAAGAAAGAGAACTAGAGGCCAATTTCTCTTATGAATATCGATGCAAAAATACTAAATAAAATTCTTGCCAAACAAATCCAAGAGTACATCAAAACGATCATCCACCATGATCAAGTAGGCTTCATCCCAGGGATGCAGGGATGGTTCAATATATGGAAACCCATCAATGTAATCCACTACATAAACAAACTAAAAGAAAAAAACCACATGGTCATCTCATTAGATGCTGAAAAAGCATTCGACAAAATTCAGCATCCTTTCATGCTAAAAGTCTTGAAAAGAGCAGGAATTCAAGGCCCATACCTAAACATAGTAAAAGCAATCTACAGCAAACCAGTAGCCAACATCAAAATAAATGGAGAGAAACTTGAAGCAATCCCACTAAAATCAGGGACTAAACAAGGCTGCCCTCTCTCTCCATATCTTTTCAATATAGTACTTGAAGTTCTAGGGAGAGGAATTAGACAACATAAGGAAGTCACAGGGATACAAATTGGAAAGGAAGAAGTCAAAGTATCATTATTTGCAGACGATATGATAGTCTACTTAAGCGACCCAAAAAACTCCACCACAGAATTTCTACAGCTGATAAACAACTTCAGCAAAGTGGCTGGTTATAAAATTAACTCAAGCAAATCAGTAGCCTTCTTGTACTCAAAGGACAAGCAGGCTGAGAATGAAGTTAGGGAAATAACACCCTTCACAATAGCCACAAACAACATAAAGTACCTTGGCATAACTCTAACCAAACAAGCGAAAGATCTGTATGACAGGAACTTCAAGTCCTTGAAGAAAGAAATCGAAGAAGACCTCAGAAGATGGAAAAATATTTCTTGCTCCTGGATTGGTAGGATCAATATACTAAAAATGGCCACCTTGCCAAAAGCAATCTACAGATTCAATGAGATCCCCATCAAAATCCCAACTCAATTCTTCATAGATCTAGAAAGAGCAATTCTCAAATTCATCTGGAGCAACAAAAATCCCAGGATAGCTAACACTATTCTCAACAATAAAAGGACTTCTGGGGGAATCAATATCCCTGACCTTAAGCAGTACTACAGAGAAATTGTTTTAAAAACTGCATGTTATTGGTACAGCAATAGGCAAGTAGATCAATGGAATAGGATTGAAGACCCAGAAATGAACCCACAGACTTATGGTCACTTGATCTTTGATAAAGGAGCCACAACCATCCAGTGGAATAAAGATAGCCTTTTCAACAAAGGTGCTGGTTCAACTGGAGGTCAACATGCAGAAGAATGCGAATTGACCCACTCTTATCTCCTTGCACTAAGATCAACTCCAAGTAGATCAAGGACCTCCACAAAAAAACAGACACACTGAAACTATTAGAAAAGAAACTTGGGAAGGCCCTGGAGGACATGAGCACAGGGAGAAAGTTCCTGAACAGAACACCAATAGCTTATGCACTTAGATCAAGAATTGACAAATGGTACCTCATAAAATTACAAAGTTTCTGTAAGGCAAAGGACACTGTCAGAATGACAAAATGGCAACCAACAAAGTGGGAAAAGATCTTCACCAACCCCACATCCGACAGAGGGCTAATATCCAATATATACAAAGAACTCTAGAAGTTAGACCCCAAAGAACCAAATAACCCTATCAAAAAATGGGTACAGAGCTAAAGAAAGAATTTTCACCAGAAGAAATTCGGATGGCGGAGAAACACCTTAAGAGATGTTCAACATCATTTGTCATCAGGGAAATGCAAATCAAAACAACCCTGAGATTCCACCTCATACCAGTCCGAATGGCTAAGATTAAAAACTCAAGAGACAACAAGTGCTGGGGAGGATGTGGAGAAAGAGGAACACTCCTCCACTGTTGGTGGGATTGCAAAATGGTAAAACCACTCTGGAAATCATTTTGGCGGTTCCTCAGAAAACTGGGCATGTCACTTCCAGAGGACCCTGGCATACCACTCCTGGGCATATACCCAGAGGATTACTCTGCTTACAATAAAGACACATGCTCCACTATATTTATAGCAGCATCGTTTATAATATCCAGAAATTGGAAGGAGCCCAAATATCCCTCAAAGGAGGAATGGATACAGAAAATGTGGTATATTTATACAATGGAATACTACTCAGCAATTAAAAATAATGAATTCATGCAATTTGTAGGTAAATGGTTAGACCTGGAAAATATCATCCTGAGTGAATTAGCCCAATCACAAAAGAATGCACATGAAATGCAATCACTGATAAGTGGATATTAATGAGCCCAGAAGCCCTAAATACTCAAGACACAAATAGCAAGTCAAATGATTCCCAAGAAGAAGAAAGGAGAGGACCCTGGGCCTGTAAAGATTGCATCCAGTTTAGTAAAGAAACCGAGGGGGGAGGGGGAATGATTGGGGAACAGTTGGGGGGATAGGAACTATGGGAACTATGGTGGGTGGGAACTGGGAAAGGGGAAAGCCTTTGGAATGTAAACATAGAATATAGAAAAGAAAAAAAAAAGAAAAAAAGAATACACATGAAATGCAATCACTGATAAGTGGATATTAATGAGCCCAGAAGCCCTAAATTCTCAAGGCATAATTAGCAAGTCAAATGATTCCCAAGAAGAAGAAAGGAGAGGACCCTGGGCCTGTAAAGATTGGATCCAGTTTTGTAGATAAACCGTGGGGGGAGGAGGAATGATTGGGGAATAGTTGGGGGGGGAGAGGAATTATGGGACGTATGGTGGGGGCGAACTGGGAATGGGGAAAGCCTTTGGAATGTAAACATAGAATATAGAAAATAAAAATTAAAAAAATATATATATACATATCACATGATATCCGACTATAAGGAAGGAGTGGACACTGGTGCTGGAAAGGATCAAAACATCAGTGTAGGGGAATACCAGAACAGGGAAGTGGGAAGGGGTGGATGGGGGAACAGGGGGAGGGAAAAGGGCATGTGAGACCTTTGGGGAATGTGGAACCAGAAAAAGGGAAATGAAATGTAAATATAGATTATATCCAATAAAAAATATAGGGAAAGGGAATAGAAGATGTGTGTGTGTGTATGTGTGTTTGTGTGTGTGTGTGTGTGAGAGAGAGAGAACATTCTCTTACCTTTTCTTTACTTCTATGCTTCTAGTACTATGTCAAAAATCTTTTATTAACTTAGCAATTTTGTTTCCAACTAAGCCATAGCATTTTCACCTTTTTGTCATTGACACTATAGATCATGGGGATTTGAAATCACAGTGCCTTCTAGGGACTATTTGTGCATGTATTACACTCTAGACCAGTTTTCCATTTCCTTTGTATAAACAGATATTTCAAATGTTGTTTATTTTTCCAAAGAAACACTATCTCCACAGATTTGTTTTTTTCTTTGAGGCATTTTGTGTTCTATTTTATCCTTCAACTATTATCTAGCCTTATCTGTATGAGGGTAGTTTGTTTGCCTTTCAATGCTTTTGAGGAAAGTCCTCTGTAGGTTTTCTTTCTAGGTTCCAAGTTATCCCAGAAACTCAGACTACCCAAGATACAATCCACAGACCACATGAACTCAAGAAGGAAGACCAAAGTGTGGATACTTCAGTCCTGCTTAGAAGTGGTATAAAAATTCCCATGGGAGATACAGAGACAAAGTGTGGATCAGAGACTAAAGGAAAGGCCATTTAGAGACTGCCATACCTGGAGATCCATCCCATATACAGTTACCAAAACCAGACACTATTGTGTATGCCATTAAGTGCTTGCTGACAGGAGGCTGATATAACCGTTTTCTGAGAGGCTCTGTCAGTGCCTGACAAATACAGAAATGATTGTATAGAGCCAACCAATGGACAGAGTACAGAGTCCCCAAAGGAGGAGCTAGAGAAAGGACCCAGGGAGCTGAAGGGTTTTGCAACCTCATAGAAGGAATGACAATATGAAACAGCCAGTTACCCCAGAGATCTAAGGGACTAAACCACCAACCAAAGAGTAACCATGGAAGGACCCATGGTTCCATCTGCACGTGTAGCAGAGGATGCCTTTGTCGGACATCCGTGGGAGGAGAGGGCCCTTGGTCCTGTGAAGGCTCAATGTCCTAGTGTAGGGGAATGCCAGGACAGGAAAACAGGAGAAGGTAGATTGGTGACAAGGGTGAGGAGGAATGGAATAGGGGGTTTTGGAGGGAAAATGAGAAAAGGAGATAACATTTGAAATGTAAATAAAGAAAATATCTAACAAAAAAGAGAAAGGAAAAAAAACAAAGATTAATGCTTCATTCAGCCTTCCATATTGCTTAGAGACATGTTAAACAAAGTGTTTAAGGCTAAGGTTTGTACCTTTTTTTCTGGTTATACTGGCCAACAATTCACCAAAAGAATGATATTGTATAAAAATAGAGCACCTCCATATTATATGTGTGTATGCGTGTTAATTGCAATGTTTGCTCTAGTCAAGATGCCAAGAAAGTACACAAATCATATGCCTTTGAGTTTATGAATTTGTTGCAGGCCAAGGTCAGTTTTTCTATAATATTATTTCCTTTTTTTATCTTTCCCATTGCTTCATTGTGGAGGCAATTTAGGACAAATGTATTGACATCCCATTTAGTCTTGATGAGATTAGAGTTTAGATGCATTTTTGCCAAATTGTTCACACATTGTGTTGCGAACTTCATGACACATGAAGTTCAAGGGAAGGAAGCAGATAATCATTCGAATGTAAAGCTCGGCAATAGTGCAAAAGTCTTGATTGCTTCATTGAAATAAACTCCAAATTTCTATCAAATGGCTTCACATCCTTACAATTCTCAACAATGGCATTCTTACTTTATCAATTACATACTTTATCAGTTAGAATTTTCCAGTAAAATAATTTCTCACATAAATGGGTCTTATGTGGAAAGGCAAAGAAAATTATCATGATGGCTGTTGTGTTGGTTGTCAGCTTTGCTATATCTGGAATGAACTACAATCAAGAAATGGATGGCACAACTGTGACTAGAATTTGAAGCATGAAAACACTATGCCTTTGATTCAGATATTGAGGTAGATAGATACACCTTTAATCTAGGCCACACTTTCTTTTGGAAGCCTACTAAGGACAGTGGAGGAAGGAAGGTTTTAATTGACTGAGTGTCTTTACCTTATTAGTACATCCATTCCTTCACTGGACTTAGAGACTTCTCCAGGATTTCAGTATGTAGAGAAGACCAGATGCAACAACCAGCCCTGAGGGACTGAACAATTATTAGATTCTTGGACAATCCATTCAGAGCTAGCTATTGTAGGATTAGTTGGACTGAAGCCCATGATTCATTCCAATAAATACCTTTCATATAATATATACAGAATTTACTCTCCAAGTTCTGTGACTCTAGGAAACCCTGACCAATACAGTTATATTTATCAGTTTAATAAATTCTATTTTATCTAATTGTTATTTGTATTAACAAATTGGTTTTATATGGTTTGATAAATGAAATAGCTTATATATGTTTGATAACTTGTATTCATTAGTGTTTTTAATTTTTGAGTGATTTGAGAAAGTGCAGGCAATCCTTCATACAAACTTCTTTGTTTTTAAATTTAAAATATCCAAAAGCTAAAAATGATATTTTGGGTTCACAGTGGAACATTTTGCTATTTGGACAGAAAAGCATATTTTCTTTCATGGATACACCACACAGACACTTTTCATAGCATGTTAATATTAGCTTGCTTTTATGCTGATGTATGAGAAAACATACTAATACCATTCTTATGAAACATGGTGATTTTGCTTCCACCAGCATACCTACTTTGCTCATATATTGATTTTTTTTGTATAGAATATCATGAAAATACTGTTCCATCTAAAAGAGGACTACATTTTTACGATAGTAAACACTTTTAAGGGCTATAGCACTCTATCTCTGATTGTTATCTGAACCTTCCCCAAATCAATTGTGTAGAAAGAAAAAAAACATTAGAGAAATAACAAGGGACAAAAAACCTATTATTGTGACTTCTCAGCATATTTTTCTTCAGCACCTTATAAAGAAATTCTGCATTAATACTATATGCATATTTTTACTGACCTTCACATTAAAAGAAAGTGATGGATGGAGCAAAGGAACCTTAATACATATGACAGAATTGTCAGGACAAGCAGTTCAGTAATCAGTTTACGACAAATGAAAAATTATGAAATCTAAGATAAAATAATTTTATTCTCTAATGTTTTAACATTCATCTCAGCCTTATTACCTATAGAATGTGAAGGAATAAAATTATTCTTAAATATTAGAGATAAATCTTATATACCTACTTGAAAATAGCAAACATTTTTGGTCCCAAAGTAAATCTCCAAGTGATCATAAAAGGAATTTTCTTATTAGGCTTGTGGAACATTCTTTTGGTGTACTGGAGTAATATGTCCTTGCATGGTGATCGCTGTTTATTTCATAGAGATAATAAAGCTTTTTTAATTAAATATTCTCCTGTTGATTTCAAATGAGTGTTCAATGTCATATATGTACATATTAGGAAAAATTCCAAGAATGCTTTTATCAAAAAGAAAAAATAAAAAGAAAATAATTACGAGAGAGAAGGGAAGAGACTTCACTCAAGCTTCTTCAAACAGAGCCGAAATGAATCTACCATTTTCCTAATGATTGCTAACCTCTCCATTAAGATTGTAAAGTTTTGCCCCACTGCTTGTGTGAGAATGCCATCCAAGCAGCATACTATAAAACCTGTTGAACTGTGATGTGTCTCTTAAGAGGTCAGTGTGATGTTTGAACTATACAAGTGAAACAAGCCATCAAGGCAGCCTGGCTTTCACATGCATCACAGGAGAAAGACCTCACATGTGCAACTTCCTACGTATGCCTTTTGCTTAATCTTTGCAATTTTGATTTATTATCAAGTAAGTTCCTCCATTTTTCATACCTTCCTGCATTACTAACATCTCAAAAAAATGGGTTTTAAACTTTGCCTTCAGGAGGGCTGTCCAGTAACCTGTCATTCTAGCTTTACAAGCCAGAAGAAGACAGTGATTGTCCCCAGCGAGTACTTCTTCAACATCGTTAACTTCCTGCTTTATAAAAGCACTTCAAAAATATGTCTTCTGAGTTTAATTTCTCTCCCTCTAAAGCTTTTACTTTTTCATTAACTAGAATTGCTGTTGTCAAGGTTCTCAACATTACCTAGGTTCCTTCGAAATAAAAAGTGTATATCAATTTATAACTTTTCTCCATTCAGCTTACCATAATCATTTATCAAAATCGATCACGCCCTTCCTGAAATTTATCTTTTGTTCTACAATGGCCTATCTCACTTTTTTCTGTTTTCAGTAATATACCAAAGGGTTGATTTTTATTCCTGAATTTAATGAACTTTTAAACCCAAAGAACCTGAAAGATACCTTTTCCTCCATTGGTGATATTCATCTAATGCTTTTAAATTTTATTTGTTCTATATTTAGTCACTAGGTAAAGGAGTAATTAGGGATATTAAATGCAGGGAGATTTGAAGTACTATTCACTAGCTATAGGTTCTAGGAACAAGTATTTATATTTGGGTCCCATTATCCTTAGTATATGATGCCCATGATGAGTAATTTTATTGATGTGCACTGTTTATAAATTAAATAACTAAGACATGTAGGCAAAACTATTCATGGCATATAGTAAATGTATATACACATTAACTCATATTATGAGTTTATGTTAAATTTCTGTTGAAACTGTAACTGAGTTTTTTGATTTTTAATAACATGGTTATTAAAATTTATATAATGGTTATATATTTAAAATGTATATATGGAGAGAGAGAGAGAGAGAGAGAGAGAGAGAGGAACCTCCTGATTTAAAATACAACCCTGGTTTCACACTCTATAAATTAAAGGTTTTTTCACTTACAATGAACAAGTCTTTCACATTCCAGAGTAGATCTGTCAGCATGCCCTTGCATCAGCAATCTGACTTTTCTGTCTACTGCCTCCAGTCTGACTAGGGTGAGAGCCATCTCTTTGGTGGGTAATTGTTTTTAAGTGGCCTACCACCTTTTGCTCTTGATTTTCTTTAACATATATTTTCACACAGTCACCAAAGTGACTCAGTGGAATATATATTATCTCCACCTCAGCTTCCTTCTCCATGACTTTCCATCTCCATAGCTAAAGTCATTGCCATTGCTTAGAAGAAAGTAGTGAGTATACAGCCTCATGTCTGACCCACTAGACCCCAAATTCTATGCCTTTCTTGGAATGTACGTTCTTCTGACTACACTGGCCTCATTACCATTTGTGGGATAGTCTCCAAAGCTTTCTGTCAATGTATCTTTTTCCTCTTCCTCTTCTCTATTTGGAATGGTTTTCCTAGAGGGCTCTATTTTGCTGCCTTCTTAATAGTATTAATTTCATGATTCAGAAACCAACTTGAGTACACGCCACATGTCTGGGTGATGGCAGAAGCCAGAAGGAGCCAGATGCCCCCAGGAATGTAATTACAGGCAGTTGTGAGCTACTGACAGTTCCAGGAACTGAACTCAGGTCATCTGGAGGAACCATAGGTGCCTTTAACCACTAAACCATCTCTTCAGTCAGAAACCAACTTAACAGAAGGACTGTAACTCACCAGACTGTGGGGCAAGTGGAACCGTGTCACCAGACAAAATCTTTGTAAGATCTAGTGGATTCAGAAATCCCAGTACTCTCATACCTGAGGGTAGCAGGAGTTTCATTTACTAACTAGGTTCCTGTTCTGGAACATGTGAATATGATATCCGACGGACGGGACTGTGACAATCAATCAGTCAGTGCCTGTAGCCCCTCTCAGAGCATATGAGGAATCCATAACATCTCAGACCAAGCTAGTAGAAAGCATCTACCTTTAGATCCCAACCCACTCCCAAATGTATATAAAACCTTTACTGCAGGATTTAAACATGAGTTATTTCATCAGAGACTGTCTGAGAACATCTGTCCTATAGAATTATAACACATGGGGAAGAGAATTTCTTTCTCAATGTTTTCATCACTGGCATATGCTCAGCCTACACCAGTCACTGTCATCTCAGTGGCCTTGACCTTGGTTCCTAAGCCATCTTTCTGTATCCTGTAGGCCTGCGGTTCAGCTTTCTACCACAGAAGAGGCCTGGCAGCTCACCTTAATCTAACTCTCTTCCCTTCGAAGAGCGCAACTCTTGACCAATCCTTAGGGCCAGATTCCCACATATCTCCATGGATAGCATCCAATACACAGATGCTCACCCAACCATTCCTTTTTGAATTCTCCTCCACATCTAAATTTCTTGCTATTGGATTTCATTATGCTTTGAATATCCTAAATATTTTGCTGATTCTCTCTTTTCTAACAAAAGTGACACTCTAGATTTCTTTTTCACTCTTAAGTTATCATTATTAGAAAGAACATCTCGAAAGAAGAAAATATACATGTTACTGAACAAATATAATAATTGAACAGGCCATTTACTGAAAATTCTGATTACGACATTTTTTGAAGAAAGCTATTTTTACAAAGTCTATTGAAGAAAATATTCAGAGAATTTTTCAATCACATTTTATAAATTACACAGAAAATTGCAAAACTCCATCTGTTAATTAATATAAGTGAAATATATATACATAAAAGGACATCTTAATAATGTCTATGTGCTAAGTTGTTTAGGATTTCAAAATTATAATATATTTTGCAAAAATAATTTAATGTAAATAATAGCTCAAAACCAATTCTTCCATCTATTTATCATTGATAATATGTAATATGTTATTCAAGTATTATTAATATATTTTTAAATCTTTTACAAATTTGAGGTTCTAAATGTTTAAATCCACATTCTCAATAAATAATATATTTTCACTTACTGTGAAATTGTACTGTTCATACTTTAAACTGCTTTCTATTTTATCTATCCTTTTTTACTTCAAAACCATACACTGTATATGTAAGGAAAAGGATGGGAATATGTTTCAATTTCAGATATTTCTGTCATTATGTAGGTTTTTACAGCCAGTAATCTCACAGTCAGCACAGGAATTTATAAGTTCATATGTTGCCCAGTTATATTTTCTTAATAACAAATAAGAACATTTGATTGATTAAGAGTTACAGGTCACTAGGTTACATTTAATTAGTTGCTGGCCAGGTGAGTCCAAAGAAAAATCTTTAAACAAACCAGGCTGTTGCTAAGACAATGCAAACTGAAAGCCTAATCCCTTTGCAGAGGACAGCAGCCATCAACTTAATGACCATGGAGAAGTGATGTTGTCCTACTTGGAGCCTTCAGCCCTATGTCCTAGTGTCTTTGGTACAGGAATACACTCTGCAGGCTACCCAAATGAAAATCATAAATACCAATCCAGAAACAAAAATCTTATAGTTATATTTTGTCCTCCCTGCAGGAGAAGCTAGAGGAATGATAGCACAGAAATTGTGGGAGTAGCCAACCGATATCAGATTTGAGTTAGCGCCCACACGTCAAGACAAACTCCATATATAACACTGCTTGGATGACTAAAGACCAGAGACCAGAGAGCCCACAGTTTCAGCGTGAAACTGCTGGTCTTAAAAGCAAAATAAGTATCGATAAAATGACTACTAATGATATTCTGCTATACTCATAGATCAATGTATTAGCCAATCATCATCAGACAACCTTCCCCTTGCCACATACAGCAATAAAACAAAGACCCACAGCCAAGCATTACAGGAAGAGAGAGAAGAGATAGACATAGTCCTTGAAACACAAGCTCTAAATGGAATTTCTCTATTTTTATTCAATATACTTTTTATTTACATTACAAATGATTTCCCCTTTCCTGGATCCTCCCTCCCTGAAAGTCCCATAAGCCCTCTTCCCTCCCCTTGTTCCTCAGTCAACCATTTGACGCTTCCCTGTCCTGGTATTCCCCTACACTGCTGCACTGAGCCTTTCCAGGACCAGGGGCCTCTCCTTCCTTCTTCTTGGGCATCATTTGATATGTGAATTGTTTCTTGGGTATTCTAAGCTTCTGGACTAATATCTGCTTATCAATGAGTGCATACCATGTGTGTTCTTTTGTGATTGGGTCACCTCATTCAGGATGACATTCTCTGATTCCACCCCCATGCCTAAAATATTCATGAATTCATTGTTTTTAATAGCTGAGTAGTATTCCATGGTATAAATATACCACAATTTTTGTATCTATTCCTCCATTGAGGGACATCTGGGTTCTTTCCAGCTTCTGACTATTATAAATAGGGTTGCTGTGAACATAGTGGAGCACGTGTCCTTATTACATGCTGGGGAATCCTCTGGGTATATATCCTGGAGTGGTATACCAGGGTCCTTCAGTAGTATCAAATCCCTATACTCAGAGCTCAGAGAAACCTACAGAAGAGGAGGCAGAAAGAATGTAAGGGCCAGTGGGGGTTTGGGAAGAACGCTGGGAGAAAAAGGCCCTCTGAATCAACTAAGCAAACCACATATGACTCATAGACACTGAAGCAGCAAGCATGGGTCCTACAAGGGTCTGCATCAGGATATCTATATGTTCATAGAAAAATATTATTGTATATTATTAGTCTAAATAGAACAAACAACATTAAAATAACCAGTGACCTATAACTCCTTTTTAACTTTTATAGCCTGATTATAATTTCCTTCCCTCTGATCCTCCCAGTTTCTCCCTACCTAACCTTCCATCCAGATCTTTCTGTATCTCATTTGAATAGGACAGGCTTTTAAGAAATCACAACTACACATGAGCCAGCAAACTAATTATGGAAATTGCAAACCAACAGAAGGAAAAAGTGGCAAGAACAGGCACAAGAAATGCAAATGAGGCTTTAGGCTTCTTTAGGCAGCAACATGGCTGCCCTGGCAAGGGACCCCAAGACCTTCTAAGTCTATCTTATCCATCTGGAGTCTAGAGATATGGATTACAATATGATCTGTGTGGAATACAACAAGCCCTAACAGTTGTTGGGGTCCAGGAATTACCCAATAGACCATTCAGACATTTCAGCCAAATGGGGATACTTTAATTAGAATACACCCCAGAGCTGATCAAACAAGGACATCATTTAGACTTGGGAGCCAAGACTGCAATGGTGACTGTATCCTAGGAGGAGCTTATAAAGGCAAAACCAACTAAAGTTCACAGCAATAATAAAAGTTCATACACAGATGCAGGTAGTGCCATCAGGCAGTTGTGCAAGTTAATTTTTGTTCAAGCTTATTGTAGCTAGCTATATAAAGTGGTTCTAACAGACTTTTATTACTGTTGGCTCTTATGAAGGATGAGGGTCTGTAGAATTTCTAAGAACAGCAAATTATATAACTTAACAGGATATGTAGTTAATGTTTAACTCAGGTATGAGAAAGGTCCTATGTAACAATGTAAGATGGCTGCCTACAGGCCTAATAGGAAATAGCTACAAAATCAGAAAGTCAGGGTTGACCTAGGTCTTAGTGCAATGAAGGGGAGTTAGTTTGTAGAAGGAAGTAGCCATGTTTGAAAGTAACATCTAACTGAGGGACAGACAAAATGTCACATCAGAAAATAATTTGAGAGAATGACTCTGACATAGGATATGCCCAACTCTAACAAGAACAGCACAAGAAGGAAAGGTAGAAAGGAGAGTTACTTTAGAACAGACAAGGAAATGAAAGGAAAGGAAAGGAAAGGAAAGGAAAGGAAAGGAAAGGAAAGGAAAGGAAAGGAAAGGGTGTGGAAGTTTTAGCAGGAACGTTTTTTTTACAGAGATTAGTTACAGAGAGAACAAGCAGGTGAGGACAGAATGAGCCAGAGAATGAGGAGGATCCAGAACATCAGAATGTATTGCTGATGTTAGTATGAGCCAGGCAGAGTAATTCAGTGGGAAGTAGAGAGAAGCTGGATTGAATCAGTCAGCTTGGAAAATTAGGTTATAAGGAGGCTAGAAGCATCCATGCCCAGGTCTAGGCATGGTTAGAACAGATTTTACAAAATGCTCTGGGCTTAGCTGTGTAGTTGCGCAGCTTGAGTCTTGTCTCATCCCTCCATTTGAGATAGTAACAGGACAATTTATAATTAAACATCACAGGAGTTGGGTAGCTATACTGAAAAAAAAGTAAGACACAAAGAAGATTGAAACGTGTGTGTTTATGTGTGTGTGTTTATGTGTGTGTGTGTGTGTGTGTGTGTGTGTGTGTTGTTTGTACCTTACTCATAGGATCTGGCCATGAGAAATAAATATTTATTTCATAAAGCTGAATATGACATTGCATATTTATGTACACAAATAGGTAAGATTTATTTTTATTAAAGCTCTCCATCAAGATTTATTGAGCTCTGTCTTTGAATCGTGTAATTTTCTCAGATTTTGTTCCAAATACACATTTTTATTTTATTCAATATATTTTTATGTACATTTCAAATGATTTCCTCTTTCCTGTATCCCCCCTCCCCGAAAGTCCCATAAGCCCTCTTCCCTCCCCCTGTTCCCCAATCAACCCCTTCCTGCTTCCCTGTCCTGGTATTTCCCTACACTGTTACATTGAACCTTTCTAGGACCAGGGGTCTCTCCTTCCTTCTTCTCGGACATCATTAAAAACAATGAATTCATGAAATTCTTAAGCAAGTGGGTCAAACTGGAGAATGTTATTCTGAGTGAGGTGACCCAATCACAAAATAACACACATGGTATGTACTCAGAATTCACATATCAAATGATGTCCAAATACACTTTTAAATATCTAAATTTTTCTGAATTTTCCTGTTGTTTCCTAAAATGTATAATTTGTATTCAAAAGAAACACCCACCTATATGTTTTGTATTCCGAATCCCTAAAATGCTTTACTTGAAATCTTTTACCACAATAACCTATTTGATATTGTCCTTGCTAGTGTAGTGAAATGAACTGCTTGGAGCTTGTTAAATGGAACTTGTAATTTTAGCATTTGCTTTTGAATTCTCTAGAAAGCAAGGAGTCAGCTTTAATAAAATCCAATTACAAATAAATTAAAAGAGCTCAAATTCATCCCAAAGAATCCAAGCAAATTCACTTTACGTTAATTAATTCAATGGTAGTTTTGATTAAATAGTTATGATACTATCTTATCTGTCATAAGAGTGAAGAGTGCAAACCACTTTGTTTTCAGAAACAGAAATTTCAGAAGATAATTCCAAGATACCTTGGTCAACACAATTTATACTGTAACATAATCTTATGGTCTAAAGGGCGTAGTCAATGGATGTCTGTTATATCTCCATAACGATTTATGTTGTTCAGTAGGTTCAGTTCCAATTTTCTTCTCACAGGAGGTTTTCCTGTTATTGAATCATCACAGGGAATAATGATACGTTTTATAATGCTCAACAACATAACACATGTATGCCCACATAACCTTACACTCACCATCCATATGAGTAAAGTGTAGAAACAAATGAGAGATTAAAACGTAAAGAGTGCATGGACAGCCCCAGTTACTAAATGAGAACAAATTTGCCATCTCAGCAAAATTAGCAAAGGTTTATGGTAAAGTAATTCCTGTGTTGGGGGTGAGTGTTTATTTGTTTTAGAAGTATAGGAACACATCAAATGCCATTTAATGACAGTGTTGAACTATCATTAAATTTTAAATGAATTTATTTTTCTTTGTATAAAACACTATTTTCCATAAGCATGATTCAGATATTTTATATGGAAAAATTTATCATCTGTATGTTATAATGATCTGTGTAAAAGCCCTGAAGCAATCATTCTTAACAGATATCATTTATTCATAATAATATTTGAAAAAAATAGATTAAAACAAAAATCCCAAAACACATTATTGTAAAAAATAGGACAATACGTTACTTTTCTTACAAATATTAAAATAAGTAGAATGCTTATGTGGATGGCAAAAAAGCATTATAAAAATAAAACACCAAAAGTGAATGAGTAAATATTTGTGTGCATGTATATACATTTGTATATGTGTGCATGTTATATGTATATAATGTAGATTATTTTTATTTCTTCTATTTTGAAATTTAATATTATTACAAAATTATGTCTTGTCTTTTCATCTTCACCTTCCCTCAAAACTTTCCTACATATATGTCTTTATTTAAAATTCATAACTTTATTTAATTAATTGTTTTTATAATAATGTTATGAATATGTGCATATTCATAAATATGTAAATATATTCTACTCTGGATAATGTATGTATGTATTATCTAGAGTTGACCATTTGCTGTTTGATAACCAATTGATGTGGTCTTCTCTGGGGAAGACTATTGCTCCTGCTTTAAAATTTCCTTTATTGCCTTAGATTCTTTGTGTAGCATCAAGGCCTTGTGAGTTTTTGCCCATCCACTTTGGCATGTTTCTTGTTGTCCTTGTTCATCTTAAATTTATGAAGTCATTTGAGTGAAATTTTATGGATTTGTACACCTTCTTTCTTTATTAGAAGACACAATCTGATAGTAAAAGATCTGATCCAATGACTGCTAAAATTTTTTCTCTATCCTCATATCTGTAAAATTCCCTGAGATGAAGATGTGAAAGTTATTTTGCAGATATATCCATGGAGTGGGCTTTGAATACCTGGATTTTAACTACTTGTGGGTTTCTGTAATAGTTTTCATCTGTTGCAAGAGTAAAATTTCCTTGGTGAGCAATAGGGAATACAGTTATATGTGGGTGTAAATACAACAGTCTATATGATGCTTTGAGAGTCTCTTATATCATGCTTGCCAACAGATGAAAAGAGGGTTTCTCATGTATGGTATTCAGGGTTTGTTAGGTGGTTTTGGCTCTTGGGAGATTTAACCCAATTTTAAAAAAAACAAAAACTTGACTTAAAATATTTATGTAAACTTGTACAGAGACTTGCATGCAGTATCAGATGACTTAGGGAGTTATTAATGTGATTCTTATGGGGTTTTCAGATATCCTTACTGTTAATCACCCTTCTTGTCCTTCTTTGGAATTCATCGGTCCCTTTGTACTTGTCTGGTCTCAGTGGTTACTCTGGGATATGTACTCATATTTGCATATTTCTAGCCAGTAGCTTCTGAGGATAGAATATGTAACATTTGTGATTCTGAGTAGGGCTTGTTTCACTAAATGAGATCTTTTCTAGTTTCATCTATTCACTTGAAAAGTTGTGATTTCATTCATTACAACTGAATAGTCTTTTGTAATGTGTGTGTGTGTGTGTGTGTGTGTGTGTGTGTAATACAGGTATTTTGTTAAACATTAAAACTGTTTAATATGGGATAATATGAAATCTCAAAGGTTTTTTTGTATTTTCTTAATTGCTTGGGATAATTAACACTTTTAAACTATTTTTTCTTAGCTATATAAGCAACCCAATGGCAGTGACAGTTAGAGCTGAAAGTGGTGGCTTGGGGATAAAGTGGGTAACCAGATAAGGCCAGGGCACTGAATGTGGGACATGGGCTAGTTCTGGTTATTTGAAGGAATGGCTCAGAAGAGGGAATTCAGCAAAACTCACCAGGCTAGACCCTTAATAAAACTGTGAGAGAGTTGGTGGGATGTAGAGGTTGTATGTAAAAGGGACCTGTAGGCAGTAGTGTGGGTAGTGGTGAAATCTTGTAGCTGGGTTACAGGTCAGACAGAGGTGGCCAGAAAAGGCCAGGGTACTGAATGTGTGATAATAATAGATCTGATGAGGTATAGGGGTAGATGAGGAAGTTCAAAGAGAGTCATAGGGTGGTAGGTAGGTAGGTAGGTAGACCCTGGGGGAGAATGTGGGAGTTGTGACACAACATATCATTGATCGATTGATTGATGATTGATTGATTGATTGATGATTGATTGATTGATTTAACTTATTCACTTTACATCCTGCTTACTGCCCCCTCCCGATCATACCCTCCCTTAATATTTCCCCATCATCCCCTCCACTTCACTTCTGAGCAGGTGGGGGCTCCCCTGGCTATGTCTCCCCACCCTGGCATTTCAAGTCTCTGCAGGGCTAGGTGCTTCCCCTCCCACTGAGACCAGATAAGACAGGGCAGCTAAAACATAATCTGCATACAGGCAACAGTTTTTGGAATAGCACAAGCTCAGGATGCACATGAAGACCAAGCTGCACATCTGCTACATATATGCCAGGGTGGATGAGACATAACAGTGGAACTGCCATGTGCAAAGACACTCAACAACAACAACAACAAAAAAAAAAAACCAACCAAACCAAAAAAAAAAAAAAAAACCAAAAAACAAAAACAAAAAACAAACCCAAAGAACAATGGATTCAGAAATCATCATAACAGTATAATTATTTAACCCCCTCTCCATAAAACTAGCAAGTATTTTGTTACTTCTTTCATATATGGAAGGTAGGAAATAAGGAATAGGAATAAATAGAAATATAAGGGTGGTGCATAAGAAAAATTAAGAGATATAAAGATGGTTAAAATAGATTATTTGCACATATTACAATATCATAATGAAACCTCTGAACATTTAATATCTACTAGTAAAATGCATATAGTAAACTCATATACTAAATCTGTTTGGAATATATAATTCCTTTGTGTCTAAATATGTTCATTTGCATAAACTTACAGTAATTGGTTTATATCATTAAGGCCAGACCACACAATCTACAGTGATGTTTTACTTTTGCATTGCCTTACTAGGCTATGCTGTAGCCATCTCTGTTTGTGTAACGTTCTATGATGTTCATGTAGCATGGATGTTATCTAAGAAGGGTTTTCACATATTATTGCCAAAAGACAATGCCTGATGGTTCAGGTACACATGTGCAGACATGGCAGAAAAAGAAACAAGTTCAGAGGTTGATGAAGCACTTGCAATTTGCATCTTTGCAGTAGGGGTTGTCAGAAATCATTTACTGTTCATGTTTTTTTTTAACTTTTTATTTATTTTCTATATTCTTTGTTTATATTCCAAAGGCTTTCCCCTTTCCTACTTCCCCCCTCATCATATGTCCCATAAGTCCTCGGCCCTCGGCCCATTCCCCAATCACCCCCTCCATTTCTCTGTTCTGGTCTTTATGCTGAACTACTGATGGAACCCAGGGCTTCGACATCCAGGCATGGTCATACCTTAGGACTATGGAAACATTGCAATCTCTAGTTATTCTGCTTACTTGAGAAAGATTGCATGACATATCCACTCACTGGCTCCTCTCAGTAGTGTCCAGAAATTTGTCTCAGCAAAATAGACCTACTTGTCACAGTCTAATTCAATATCTATATCATCTATATCTATATCTATATCTATATCTACATCTACATCTACATCTACATCTACATCTACATCTACATCTACATCTACATCTACATCTACATCTATATCTATATCTATATCTATATCTATATCTATCTCTCTCAATATGTATATATATTGAGAGAGAGAGAAAGAGAGAGAGAGAGGCATGTCTCTCTGGCTTGCAAGTGCATAGGAGAAAAAGAGTAATAGGAAATATAGTTATAGAGGATGAGACAGAGAGGCAAACAGACACACATATGCACATACACACACACAAACAAGCAGAGAAACAGAGAAAGAATTGATAAATTAATGCAGGAAGACAGTAAGATAATTCTTTTTTTAATTTTCTATATTCTTTGTTTACATTCCAAAGGCTTTCCCCTTTCCCAGTTCCCCCCTCACCATATGTCCCATAAGTCCTCTTCCCTCCTCCCATTCCCCAATCACCCCCCTCACCATTTCTCTGTTCTGATACTCTCCTACAAAACTGGATCCAGTAAGATATTTCTAATACCGATGAGGCAATCTTTACAGATAAGAAATCATTCATTTTGCAGAGAAAGTGCAGCATTTCCCTGAAGAGTCTTTCTTAATTGAACTTCCTGTGGTGATTATTAAGACATCCAGCCTTACATTGCCTGTAGGTTCATGTGAGACAAAACCTCATTGAAATAAAACCAAAAGAAAGGCTATGAAAAGCAGAGTGAGAAATATTGGATTTTAAGTCAAGTGCCCCATAAAGCTTGGCTTCATTCTTTGCATTCTCCCATTATTGTGATGATTTGCACTGTTATAGCTTGTATTATAGACAATCAACCTATGTTTAGTGCACAGAATCAGGCTAAGGATAAAACTGCTGACAAAGGGTTTCTCTAGTCCTTTGCCAGCCAAAAGTATTTGATATATGGCTCCATTGATTTAAAGAAGCAGTGCTGTCTGACCTTAAATTGTGTGTGTGTGTGTGTGTGTGTGTGTGTGTGTGTGTACCTGTGTAATTAACAGCAATTAAAGGAAAAGAGTCTCTGAAACTGGGTATGAATGAAAGTAAGCTAAGGGTTACATGAGAGGGTTTGAATTGAGAAAAGTGAAGTTTCTTTTTTTTTATTCTTTTTTTTTAATTTTTATTTTATTTTCTATATTCTATGTTTACATTCCAAAGGCTTTCCCCTTTCCCAGTTCCCACCAACCATAGTTCCCATAGTTCCTCTCCCCCAACTATTCCCCAATCATTCCCCCTCCCCCCTCGGTTTCTTTACTAAACTGGATGCAATCTTTACATGCCCAGGGTCCTCTCCTTTCTTCTTCTTGGGAATCATTTGACTTGCTATTTGTGTCTTGAGTATTTAGGGCTTCTCCTGAGAAGTTAACTATATCCTATGAAACATGTTTGTGATAGCTAAATAATTTCTTCTTTTTTCTTTTTTTTAATTTTTATTTTCTATATTCTATGTTTACATTCCAAAGGCTTTCCCCTTTCCTAGTTCCCCCTCACCATACATCCCATAATTCCTCTCCCCCGCAACCATTCCCCAATCATCTCCCCCCAACCCCCACGATTTCTCTGTTCTGGGTCTACAAAACTGGATACAATCTTTTCACGCCCAGGGTCCTCTCCTTTCTTCTTGGGTATTATTTGACTTGCTAATTGTGCCTTAAGTATTTAGGGCTTCTGGGCTCATTAATATCCACTTATCAGTGATTGCATTTCATGTGTATTCTTTTGTGATTGGGTTAACTCACTCAGGATGATATTTTCCAGATCTAACCATTTACCTACAAATTGCATGAATTCATTATTTTTAATTGCTGAGTAGTATTCCATTGTATAAATATACCACATTTTCTGTATCCATTCCTCCTTTGAGGGCCATCTGGGCTCCTTCCAACTTCTGGTTATTATAAACAAGGCTGCTATTAACATAGTGGAGCATGTGTCTTTATTGTATGCAGAGGAATCCTCTGGGTATATGCCCAGGAGTGGTATGCCAGGGTCCTCTGGAAGTGACATGCCCAATTTTCTGAGGAACCACCAAACTGATTTCCAGAGTGGATTTACCATTTTGCAATCCCACCAACAGTGGAGGAGTGTTCCTCTTTCTCCACATCCTCGCCAGCACCTGTTGTCTCTTGAGTTTTTAATCTTAGCCATTCTGACTGGTGTGAGGTGGAATCTCAGGGTTGTTTTGATTTGCATTTCCCTGATGACTAATGATGTTGAACATCTCTTAAGGTGTTTCTCGGCCATCTGAATTTCTTCTGGTGAAAATTCTTTGTTTAGCTCTGTGCCCCATTTTTTGATAGGGTTATTTGGTTCTTTGTGGTCTAACTTCTTGAGTTCTTTGTATATATTGGATATTAGCCCTCTGTCGGATGTGGGGTTGGTGAAGGTCATTTCCCACTTTGTTGGTTGCTGTTTTGTCCTTCTGACAGTGTCCTTTGCCTTACAGAAACTTTGTAATTTTATGAGGTCCCATTTGTCAATTCTTGATCTTAGAGCATAAGCTATTGGTGTTCTGTTCAGGAACTTTCCCCCTGTGCCCATGTCTTCCAGGGTCTTCCCAAGTTTCTTTTCTAATAGTTTCAGTGTGTCTGGTTTTCTGTGGAGGTCCTTGATCCACTTGGAGTTGATCTTAGTACAAGGAGATAAGAGTGGGTCAATTTGCATTCTTCTGCATGTTGACCTCCAGTTGAACCAGCACCATTGTTTGAAAAGGCTATCTTTTTTCCACTGGATGGTTGTGGCTCCTTTATCAAAGATCAAGTGACCATAAATCTGTGGGTTAATTTCTGGGTCTTCAATCCTATTCCATTGATCCATTTGCCTGTTGCTGTACCAATACCATGCTGCTTTTAACACAATTGCTCTGTAGTACTGTTTAAGGTCAGGGATATTGATTCCCCCAGAAGTTCTTTCATTGTTGAGAATAGTCTTAGCTAAATAATTTCTTATATTAAAAGTTGTAGTCCCTCCGGGCGGTGGTGGCGCACGCCTTTAATCCCAGCATTTGGGAGGCAAAGGCAGGTGGATTTCTGAGTTCGAGGCTAGCCTGGTCTACAGAGTGAGTTCCAGGACAGCCAGGACTACACAGAGAAACCCTGTCTCGAAAATAAAAAGTTGTAGTGATAGAGGAGTGATCTTCAGAAAGATCCAACACACAAGAATTCATTGTAAGTTGGTTTATGTAAAGATATGGTATAAGAGAAAGATTATTTGAGTTCAAGATAGAGGACTCTAGACAGATTAAGGAATATAAATCAAATACCATAAGCACAGCTTAAGGTGTACAGGAGCGAATGAGTCATAAATGCAAATTTAGCTAATTAATTAGTTAAATTGCAACTTAAAGTAATTTGATAGGGAAAAATAAAATGGAGAACACTATATTTTGAGTACTTGGTCTAACACTGCATATCTTACAGTAACACTAATAAATAGGAAATTAGCCATCTTCAGAAGGAAGGCACAGAACAGCTGAAAGACTTTTACCCATAGACAGAGTCTCACTAATGGATAAGATGAATTTAGTATATAGATTTCATATGAAAATATAAATTATAATGAAGAAAGCAAAGGAAATATATTTATATATTAAATTAGGCCAGCTACAGTTAAATAACTATTTACTCACCTTTAAACCTCTGTGATACATCATATTTATAATCTACTTAGAAAATACATGTTCATATTCAGGAATTACCATGTGATGTCCTTTTTAATTTGTGTTTTTCGCCATGTTTTTAAGACCAAATCATGAAACCTGAACAGAACTGTCTTTGGATGGTTAATTCCTCCTATTTGCCTAGATTTATCATATTAACTAGGAAAAAATGTCTTAAAATTAGGTCCAACTAGAAGCATTTTAATGCAGCTGACATAGAATTTATTCTCACAGAGGGATGATGCAGGAGAAAAGTAGCTAATTTGAATTCCCTTTGGAACTGAATTATTTCTGTGGCTAATTATTTGCCTCCTGGAAAGGCTGTAAGCAGCTTTGAGTACCATGTGGCTCCCTCAGGGAAACATTTATTAGGGACAAGGATGCAAGATGATAATGACATGCAGGCACCAGTCCTGGAAGAGGGAGGCTAGGAATGCATAGTCTAATAAAGTTGGCATTAAAAATATAAATATTTTCATGTAGACAAAATTGGGAAAGTTAGATGATGGACTGTTGTTAGAGAGAGGGGCAGTCTAGTATTGAATCATGTGCTGATTATGGCTAGTGCTATTAGGAATAACAATGAAATCTCAAGCAGAAGAGCTTTGCCAAACTCCCTACTTGCAAAACTATACTCATGTAATTAGGAAAGTTGGGGCTTTATTCACACAATGAAAACATGAATGCATGAATCACAACAACCAATTCTCATATATTCTGTCTTCACGGACACTTCAATATGAAAGATTACACAGAAAAATATGAATAATTTAAATTAAAGGATTACTTTCTCTTCTTCATTCAGTCTAGGACCCAAACTCAGAGAATGCTTTTGTCTCCATAGAGCCTTCATTTTAATTTCAAATAATTCAATCGAAGAAGTTTTGGACATGTGTTCAGATTGTCCTGTTATCTTGTCAGTTTGAAACTAAAAAATAATTATTAAAAAATGGCAAGTGAGCAAATGAAAGGATATACAATATCTCATAGCCTTATACATTGAAGCATGAACTCGCAACTTACATATTTAAGTGACTAAATGCCCCTAAACACTATTGAGTATTGAAAGGTTGTTTGAAAGCAGATACTCCATCCTTTCAATGTTGATAAGACTTGAATAGACAGAAATTTTAGTAGTTTCTTTCTTTCTTTCTTTCTTTCTTTCTTTCTATCTTTCTTTCTTTCTTTCTCTTTCTTTCTTCCTTCCTTCCCTCCTTTCTTTCTTTCTTTTTTTTCTTTTTTCCTTTCATCATATTTCTAGGAGCTAAATATTTGCTTAAGAAATGACCAAATTGCCAACCAACAAATTGGGAAAAGATCTTCACCAACCCTATATCGGACAGAGGGCTAATATCCAATATATACAAAGAACTCAAGAAGTTAGACCACAGAGAACGAAATAATCCTATTAATAAATGGGGTACAGAGTGAAACAAAGATTTTTCACCTGAAGAAATTCGGGTGACTGAGAAGCACATTAAGAAATGTTCAACATCATTAGTCATTAGGGAAATCCAAATCAAAACAACCCTGAGATTTCACCTCACACCAGTCAGAATGGCTAAGATTAAAAACTCAGGAGATAGCAGGTATTGGCAAGGATGTGGAGAAAGAGAAACACTCCTCCACTGCTGGTGGGATTGCAAGATGGTACAACCACTCTGGAAAACATTCCTCAGAAAACTGGGCATAACACTTCTGGAGGACCCTGTCATACCACTCCTAGGTATATACTCAGAGGATTCCCCTGCATGCAACAAGGACACATGCTCCACTATGTTCATAGCAGCCTTATTTATAATAGCCAGAAGCTGGAAAGAGCCCAGTTGTCCCCCAATGGAGGAATGGATACAGAAAATGTGGTATATTTATACAATGAAATACTACTCAGCAATTAAAAACAATGAATTCATGAACATTTTAGGCAAATGGTTGGAACTGGAAAATATCCTAAGTGCGGTGACTCATTCACAAAAGAACACACATGGAATGCAGTCACTGATAAGTGGATATTAATTAGCCCAGAAGTTCTGAATACTCAAGGCACAATTCACATATCAAATGATTCCCAAGAAGAAGGAAGGAGAGGGCTCTGGTCCTGAAAAGGCTTAATCCACTATTGTAGGGAAGTACCAGGACAAAGAAATGGGAGGGGGTGATTGGGGAATGGGTGGAGGGAAGAGGACTTACAGGACATATGGTGAGGGGGGGAAGGGGAAAGGGGAAAGCATTTGGAAAGTAAACAAAGAATATAGAAAATAAAAAATAAGAGAGAGATATGCATTACTCACAGATATCCATAAAAAATTCCCAATTGACTCAAATAGTAAATGATCAGGAATATTTTTCAGTGACAAAATAAGAAATCACACCATTGAAAGTGTCAAAGAACCTAGGATGTGCATTGCTAAGTGAAATAAGTAAATATGAGAATATAACACTTAAATGATTCCAATTGTGTGCCCTCTTACAAAAAAGAACTGTCTTTGATGATATTAACAGTGAATGTTCCTGATTTGGGAAGATGGGAAGAAGAAAGACTACATAATTGAAGGAAGGGGGGAATCATAGATGATGAAATTACTTACGGTCTTAAAATAATGGTTAGATAGTTTTGTAGTTTCACCAAAAACCTGCAGACTTTCTCTGGCATATATGCTGTTTTGTTAGTTATATCACGTGAATCATACAAATGCAAGCTGCTAATGAACGTGATAAGAGCATGATAGGAGAAGCTGGTGTCAGGTTGGACCTCTGGATTCTCTATCAGTTTCCTCTGAAAATACTTTTGTTGAGAGTGATAAAAAGTTTAGAGCAAAAAGATGCTTACCACTGAGCCAGATCACCAGGGTTTACTCTCCAAGATCAAAATGACTCCCACAGTTTTCCACTGGCCTCAATGTGAGTTTGGCATGGAACAATTTAAACACTCATGTACACACACACACACACACACACACACACACACACACAAATAAATATAAAATGCAATGTGATAAGCAGTTGTTTTAAAGACTGTAAATAACCTTAGACTGCTCTTAAAATAATCAATTATGTTTTAAAAATACACTTTGAGACACAGGGTCTAAACATGTCTCTTGTAAATACAGGCACAACAAAATCTGTCTAAATCTAATTATGCTCCTTCCCATTCATTAGTCCTAGGGAAATTACTTTTACTATGGTTTTGTTTATGTTTTCTTTCTGTAAAACAGGACAGCATCATTGTTTTGAAAGATTAAGAATATATTTGTAATACTGCTTGACATAACTTAATTCTGTTATTTTTTTTAAATTTTAAGGTAAAATTTTCATTAATTATTTTTATTTATTTACACTCCAAATGTTGTTCCCTCTCCTGGTCCCATCTCCCAGAGTTCTTCCCCCATTACCCATTCCCTTGTTTCTGAGAGGGTGCTCCTGCCAATCCCCCACTTCTGGCTCACCCAGCCTCTTCTGCTACATAGGTGCTGGCAACCTCAGACCAGCTGGTGTATGCTCTTTGGTTTTCTAGGAGTTCTCAAGGGTCTGGGTTGGTTGACACTGTTGGTCTTCAACTTGAAACAGAGCAAAAAGCTGACATGACTATCATGCAAATTTGACATGGCTAGGAGAATCTTGATTTAATAGGTATATGTCCCATTGAGCTCTTTTAGATTGAGACATCAACATCATATTGAACATCATATATTCATCTGGGATTGGTTAATTTCTGGTGACAGGTCTAGTTATTTAATCATGTACTGCCTATAAGTATTATTGCTTCATCTACTGAAATTTTGAAGGCCACAGTGTATTAGAAACTAGGTCTTTGTATTCACAATCTTTATTATTCTTATTATTATTATTATTATTATTATTAATTTTTTATGATCCAGTTATTGCCCCCTCCAGGTCCACCCTCCTACTGTTCTTCATTCCATTCCTCATCCCCCGGTCTCTCAGAGGATGCTCCCTCAAAGCCTGTCAGGCCTACCCACTCCCTGGGGCCTCAAGTCTCTCAAGGATTAGGTGCATCTTTTTCACTGAGGCAAGACTAGGCAATACTCTGCTGTATATGTGTTAGAGGCCTTGGGACAGCTCATGTATGCTGCCTGGTTGGTGGCTGAGTGTCTGGGAGATCTCAGGGGTCCAGATGTTTTGAGACTGCTGGTCTTCCTATGGGGTCACCCTCCTCCTCAGCTTCTTCTAGCCTTTCCCCAATTCAATCACAGAGGTCTCAACTTCAATCCAATCAATAGATATAAATATCTTCTCTGTCTCAGTCATCTGCTTTTGGGAAAGTCAGAGGATAGCCAGGTTAGACTCCTGTCTGTAAGCATACCTTAGCATCACTAATAGTGTCAGCCCTTGGAGACTCCCCTTGAAACGACCCCCAAGTGGAGTTGGTCATAGGACCTTCAGTCTCCTGTTTATTTTTGTCCCTGCAGTTCTTTTAGACAGGAACAATTCTGAGTCAGAGTTTTGTTTTTCTGTAGAATGGCAACACCATTCCTCCACTTTATACCCTGTCTTTCTAATGAAGGTGGACTTCACAAGTTGCCTTTCCCTACTGTTGGGCATTTAATCTAAGGTTCCCACCTTTGAGTCCTGAACATATTTTACCTCCCAGGTCTTTGGTACTTTCTAGAGGGTCATCCTACCTCCTATCTTCTGATGTTGTATATTTCTATTCACTCTGCTGGCCCTTAGGTCTTCTCTCTTGTCTCCCTCCCATCCATACCTTTTTCATGCTCTCCCTTTCCCCTCTCCCTTTCCTCTCCCTCCCAGAACCATTTTTCTGACTTGTTTCACATTCATTTTTAAAACAATCCTGAGAACACTGCATCTTGCTGAGTATTTGCATGTATCCTTGAACAGGTATAGCCATTCCCACCTGACAGAAGAGGCACTTCAAGTTTGTGCACTTAACTCATGTATGTTCACACAGCAAATAAGGACAATGAGTAAAATTTAAGCATGGCAGACCTCATTCTGAACACTTCAAATTATTTAACAAAATGACATTTTATGAAATTTTTATTGAATATATTTCTATAGCATACTGTGTAAACATTATTTGCTTTGCATTCTTATACAAATGAATTGGTCTCAGTAGATAAAACAATATTATCAATTTCACAGACACAAAATGAAGGAATAGAAATATATATATATATACATATATATATACATATATATATATGTATATATATATATATATATATATATATATAGTTTTTAAGGCATTTGAAGTAAAAAGCAAATAATTCTGTTTTAATTATTTCTGAAGTATTTTGATATTTTAGTATGCCATTATTATTAACTACATCATTATCAACTTTTAACTGTTTTCATATTCCTATTATTTGTGTGTATTGAAACATTCTAGATTATTGATTTTGTATTATTAAGTATTTATTCTAACTATTAAAGACCATATTTTATGCTAGTTAAGTTGTGTCCACTGACAAAGTCATGGAGTGTTAGCTATGAAATTACTGATGGATTACTGATGTGATTTGAGAATCTAACCTTAGCAGAACACATATTCTTTTACTATGCTCCTGTCAAAAGCCTATGGTTGTGGAGGTCATAGGGACTAGGGTATAAATTGTTCTCACTAGTGTGGTAAGTAGTCATATTATCATGCTACCATCTAAAAATATGTGTGTGACCATTGATCTGTGCTCTCAACCTTGGTTAGAGAAGTTTCTCATTTCAATGGACAGCAATCAATACAGAGACTTATCACTCATAAAAGTACTGGGAGTAAGTGACAAGGGCTTATTCCTAAATGGGAAATCTTTATCATCCCCCCTCCACACACAAGCAAGGAGAAGGAAACATTGTGATAGAAGTGGAAGAGAGTATCTAAGACAGAGACTGGAGAGGGATGCTGCAAATATGTCTTCTGGACATAGCATGACTATGGAACACATACAAGACTTGTTACATGCATGAGACCTCCACAAAAATAAAACCACCTGAACTTAGAGCACAGGTCCAGGATATACTCTCATTTCTGGAGAGAGAATGGCAATGGCCTCTGAGGGAAAGAGAATTATTTTTTTCTCAGAGTGAGGCTACTCATAAGCTTTGCATATATCACTTGATGGCTTCCCACCTCTGTACATATGGCGCCACTAACTAGAAATAGCGGGTTATCAGAGAAGAAGTTGAGAGGAGGAGTTGGCAGTGGTTAAACACAAGATGGAGAGGGGAAAGGAGGATGCATATGATTGTATTTCATTGTGGATATGTGAAGGTCTCAGGGAATGAAGTAGAGCTATGCTCTAGGGTTAAGAAGGATAGTATAGTGGAAGTGGTTTGTCATGGTTCCTTGTCTAAAATAGGTTCTCAGTACATATTTAAAGAATGAATGAATAGCATTCATTTCCCACTTTTGCCTTGCCTGAAAACAAACACAGGAAATGCCAATTAGCATTAATGCCACACCAGCCCCAAACACTTGGAAAAAATCCAGGACACCAACATTATAATATACCTGTATTTAAAATGCTCAAGAAAATAATAGACCTTATAAGAAGCCAAAAAAGATCTAAAATAAAAAAAAAACCTGTTGAAGATTAATGAAGAACACTTTTGTTTATACTCAATAGGTTAACAAAACTTATTTCTTTGTTTTATTTGGTACTGGTGATGATATCCACAGTGTGATAAGTTATCAAGCAATAAAAATTCATTCATGCAGATATTTGTAAAAAAATAGATATGTCATTTATTTGTATTAAAATGCCAAACAAGTAATTTCCAGTAACCCCAGTTTTGATATTTTAGTCCAGTATTGTAGACCCAGAACAGAGAAATCGTGGGGGGGGGATGAGTGGGGAATAGCAGGGGAGAGGAAGAGGAATTATGGGACATATGGTGGGGGGTAACTGGGAAAGGGGAAAGCCTTTGGAATGTAAACATAGAATATAGAAAATAAAAATTAAAAAAAATAAAAGTGGAAAAAAAGATGCTAATTGGTTGTAATATAGATATATGGTCATTCACACCTGACAAAGTTTTCAACTAACTTTAACTGTAATAATATGGTAGCTGAAACATCACAACTTTGTTGTCATGCACACCTAAATGTAGGGAGGTACAGTTGAGACAATTTCAGTTAGGCAATGTTCCAAGACTCTAATTCAAGGCACAAGTCAATCAGTAACTGTTCCATTGTGCGCACTAGGTTTCTATGTGCTTTGATTTTCACTCTCCTGCCTTACTCCAGATGGAACTCAAGGCAAATGATTATGGTGAATGGCAGGGAGTCAAGAGGTCAGTCCTAAGTCTCCTGTTACTGTGATGTTCAATGCCTTTCCCATAGCTGAAATCATCATGTAACTGATCTAAGCAATAGTGTGTTTCCATAGCTATTATGGTCATATCCTGTTCTCACTCAGCCACAACAAACCAGGCTAGGCCATTCATCCATAAAAATCAATTAAAAGAGCCAAATTAATACTGAAAAGTAGGCAAAGGAGATTTAATCAGAGAGGACACACTGGGAAGAAAGACAAAGAGATCCGGAAACATTGCACCACCACCCACACAGCCTTAATTCCAGCATGTCCCTCTTCAGGATCAAGGCATAAGTCTAAATTTAAGTAATCTTAAGTAATATCTCATCAAGGTACGTTGTGCACATTATTAGCCATCATTGCCCCAGCTCTACTCTTTACTCTTAGGTGGTCTAACAAAAGCACATATTTCTCCCCAAAGACCAATATTTCCTCTGGTTTACCTAAGGCTTTTTGTTCTTTTCTTCTCTCAGTATGAACATTATGCTAGCGTTTGAATTTCTTGGGGCATGGTTTCTCAATAACCTAAGGGGAACTGGGAAAGGGGAAAGCCTTCGGAATGTAAACAAAGAATATAGAAAATAAAAATAAATAAATAAAGAGCCAGAGCATCTTTTAGGGCATTTGCATTTCAGTCAGGTTGGCTTCCAACGCAGTGTCTGTAGATGCCCCACCCCAACAGACCACTATCAGAAGCAAGCTCTCCATGTCATTACACATTTTCCTTGTGAAAGAAGGAAAAGCAAAATTTCTTGTCAGTTTCCATGCTGTAAAAACAAAAACAAAAACAAAAACAAATACAAAACAAAAAAATGCCCACTTATTTCTGAGCAACAAAATTAAACAGCAGTTAATCATCAGAGTGAATGGAAATAACTTAAGTAAGTATGGGCCATAAGCAAACCTAGCATAGTTATCAGTAAAACTAATCTTAGATGTTATGTGGAAACTAAATAACTGATCTCTCTCTCTCTCTCTCTCTCTCTCTCTCTCTCTCTCTCTCTCTCTCTTCCTTCTTCTTCCTTCTTCCCTCCCTCTCTCTCCTTTGTTCTCTCCCTCCCTCTCTCCCTCTCTCGCTCTCTTGCTCTCTCGTTCTCTCTCTGCTCTCTTTCTCTCTCACTCTCTCGTTCTTTCTCTGGCTCTGGCTCTTTGTGTGTCCCTACTTCCTCCCTCTTTCTACTCTCTTGACATGAGTAAATATTCTCTAATCCATCTGCATTCTATAGATGTAAGAAAATGAACCTAACTGATACACATGGAAACGTCCAGTTAGCTATTTTCTTCTGGGTCTCAGAAAAGTTATTTACCTTGATAATAATTGTGTTGTCTGCATAAGACCCACAGAAGTTGACTTTCTTACCATGTTTTAATTTATGTCTTATTTATGTCTCTAAGAATTTTTCAGTTTGATTCATAGCAATAGGATAATATTAATGTTCAGTAAAAAACATTGATAACATTCTTCCAAAAGTATACAATTATAGGCCTAAATAGAAGGATCATTCTCCTTTTGGACTATATGAAGAAGCTCAATAATATTAGAGCAAGGTCTGCATGGCTAGTCCCTCTATTAAATGTGATTACCTCATCTTCACAGAGGAGTCTTTAAACATTATGTAATAGCCTATATGCAAAATGTTATACAATAACCTACATGCGAAAGAGCATGTCTCATAATGTAACCGCAATTTATGATAGGTCAAAATTATTTTAATACAATGTAATAGAAAAATTATTTAATGTATCTAATGAGCAATATTAGAAGGGAAATGTTGACTTGTTACAACGATATTTATTGGATCATCCCTGATGGTCTCTAAATATAGTGTTGCGAGGAAATATCCCAGGAAGTAGATTCTAGAACAAAAAGGAGATCCAAGAAATTGGTTCGAGAATTCTCTAAGAATTAATACTTATTCAAAAAGTGCTGGAAACAGGGATAAGTATAAGTACCTGTTGCCTTGCAGAAGACCCTGGGTTGGTTTCTGAACCGCTGTCTCTTGGCTCACGCCTACCTGTAACATGCCTCCGGTAAGCCTGTGAATTCTGATAGAGGGAGTCAAGAGGAAATCTGTGAGCATTTTCTTGCTGCCAAGTACAAAATTAGAATACTTAATTTCTAGATCCCCTTTTCAGAATGACTTAACTAATATGTCATGAATTTATTCATCAAATGAAATATGAAGTGGGGGCTAGGGACAGAGAGTACAAATAACTGGAAAAAGCCTTTACAAAGGCTTGACAATGAAAAATATTCCTGAATGTGTAGAAATCAAGAGAAATACATCGATATCAAACTGATATATTGACAAATATAATTCATACCTTTATAAACCCTCTTTGCAATTGGGATATAAACTTTCTGTGACATTGTATATTGGTGCTACTGTTCCATACTACAAAGCCTTATGATTGTAAATACCACTGATCTGTGGACTTCAGATTAAAAAAAGAAGAAAACAAAAGAAATATATCGGTGGCAGCTATGGGATTTTAGTGTGGCAGTCACAGATCTGGTGTTAAGATCCTTGTCTTTCACCTTATATAAAGCTCTACGCTGAGAGTTTTAACACCTCACCTCAGGCAAGACCCAAGTGGCTGTGAATTGACACCATAAACACACCTCCAAATTTAACAAAGGAAAAAAAGAGAAAGGGATTAAAATGAAGGGAAATGCTCTGAGGACCTTTTTGCATTAAGATTAGAACTTGAAGAAGAGTTTGATGAACCACTTTCAAATGTCATTAAGGGGAGAAAACAAAACAAGGGTTTTTAACTGAAGACCCAGTCTCCAAAGCACAGCCTCATGATGTCAAGATAAAGCGCTATCATCTTTTACCTTGATGAGCTCTGCTCTGACAGGTCTTTTATGACAAATTTTGTGCTCTAGAAGCAACTTTAAATCTGTATGAGATTTGGCGCTGCATTTTGAATCATATGTGGCCCTGCTGTGCATGTGTGGCAAGTTCCCTCAGGTCTCACCTTGGTCACTAAATGGAGATCCCACGATAGAGGCAACTGACATCCCATCCATCTTCCTTGCCCAGTTGCACCTCTGTCACTGGAACTACACAATGATGCTGGTTTTATAGACTCACAAGAAATGCAGTCATGAATTGGCTTTGATGGCCTAAACAGCAGCAACTCATCTGCAAACATCAATTTAGAAAAGACTCAGAACCCTTAACTAAAATAGATAAATAAATAAATAAATAAATACACCCAACCAATTCTTCCAACTCTATACCTGCAATTCATCACAGCTTTTATATATTTCTTTATTTTTAAAAAGAAATATTAATTGCTCTACTTTGTTTGAAACAATGAAGAAAATATCATGTGAAATTATTCCAGAATAGACAATAAAGACAGTCCATTGTGTTGTTAATTAAATTGTATTAGAATTTCTTTCAATTACTTTCTTGGAGAAACTGAACTGTGCCAGCAATTTAAAATGAAACACACACACACAAATGTATATGTATTCTATATATTTTCGATTTGTGGTAGTCACATATGTGATAATGTATTCTCTGTAATTGATTCTTATTTAATGGACTCAGTATTTACAAAAACACAACACAAGCAAATGAGCACAAATATACAGCCCTTCTTATAGTTAATGAGAAAATTGGAATCCTAAGATGATACAAAACAGTTTGCATTTTTAATAATTATCCTAAGTAACTGCTAGATGTTATATATGCCAAATTGAAGTTGTCACCTATGTGACAAAAGTGAATCGTGAGCACTATTTTTTTTAAAGCATCACAAAAAACTCCTTCCATGCGGCTCTATTTTCATGGCGCATGAGGGACAGCTTAGAAAACTGCCTAGGCTCTTATGGGGCAGGGAAGTAATCAACCCTGCTCTGTTCAGCAGTAAGTGCTTATTAAAGATGAGCTTGGAGTGCATTGTAAAGTTACGGGCCACAAACAGCCATAAAAAGAACAATAACTGAGAAGGAAGGAATGACCCACTGAACTTGACTATTACCAGAACCAGAGAGCAGTTACAAAAATGCACCAGAAGACAAGGCAGCAGTGCGCAGAGCTTCGAAGTGCCAGTTAGGAGTAAGTCTGAAGATTGTCTCCAAAGTACCTTTCATTATAATTTTTCCTGACCTCCTATCTATAGAAAGGCTAGTGCCTGTAGTGGAAATTTTATAAAAAGCACACCCTGAAATGAAAGAACAACTTACATTTGCCCTTTACTGATATAAACTGTATTGGAAACAATTTATGTGCCTTGGTAACATTTAATATACCCAAAATAAAACTCCACCCTTCACCTGGCCCTTAAAAGCAATAAAATTGAATTCGTAACATGGCTTCTGATATCAATTTAGTTTAGATTAAATGTAGGTTAAAGTGTAATCTTTTCATAATCTGATCATAGATTCCTATAAATAGGATAGCTAAGGCCAGGACTTGAAATAGAAAATTCCACATTGTTCTAAGCATGTTCACTTCTAGACTGAGAAGCAGCATTCCTGGTAGCTCCCTGTACCAGCCTTGCATCTTCCAAAAGCTACGGTATCTAAGTGAACTCTCTCTGAACTCCACTTTTCACAATAATGGTAAAATAACAACATCATGTAAACAAAGCAAAACAAGAAGCTAAATGGCCGCTGTTGTTGGCATCATTAAAAATTAAATATTGCCGATTTAGAGCAAATACTAAACGCTGACAAATCTTTTCTTTTGTATAATGTTCTTGTAAGACATAGGTTTGTTTTAACAAATAGTATTAAGATATTTTAGATAAAACATATGCTTTTCCTTTTTATTTTGTGCAAATTTTGGTCTGGACTCATAGATCATGTTCTTTATGAGGTGTATTATCCTTGCTAACTACATCAAATAAATAGAAGTACTTATAGATAATCATGCAATGGAAAAAGCAATTTTTGTATTTTCTTTTTAACCACAAAATTTGTTTTCTACCTGTAGAAAAGCTACTATTGTCCTCCATATTCCAGTTGATATCCTTGTACTATAAAACTGTTTCCTTTACTATATCTATTCAAGTAGCAAGTTGTTGTAGCCTTTCATATTTAGAATAATACATCTTACCATTGTACCACACTTATCACTTATATCTTGTGAGGAACTACATATTTTTATTTATTTATGGTTTAATCTTTACATACAGTGTGTGTGTGTGTGTGTGTGTGTGTGTGTGTAGTATGTTCTTGATTTCCTGGTCAATATGCTCTAGACAAATACATCACTCCTCCTTTGTGCTATCTATTACAGTCATTGGTAATTATTTGCCACTCACTGATTTCATTTATACTTGTTTAAATAAATATGGCCACTACAGGCTCAAACATTGGAATATTTAGTCACCAGGGACTGGAATTGTTTGAGAATGGTGGGTAGGATTAGGAGGTGTCTCCTTTTTGGAGTACATCTGGCTATTTTGGAAGATGTGAGTATTTCAGGGCAGCTTTGGGGATTTTAAAAGCTCACACCAGGCCTTCCAGTCTCTGTATGTCTCTCTCTTTGTCTCTGTGTCTCTGTCTCTGTTTCTCTTTGTGTATCTCTGTCTCTGTCTCTCTCTCGTGTTTGCTATATTAAAGATTAAATATACAGACCTTACAAGATGGACCAGTGATTAAAAGTGCTTATTGTTCTTGCTTAAGACCAAAGTTTGGTTCCTCAAAATCAAAGGGTTGCTCAAAACCATCCATAACTCCCATTCCAGGACTCTGACATAATCTTCTGAGTTCACTGTATACAAGAGACTCATATAGTACACAGACATGCTAAAAATATTCATATGCATAAAAATTAATAAAAAATTAATTAGGTTTTACAGAAATAAAATGTTAAGCACGAATGGCTAGGTTTATGCCTAAACTCTTCAGCTGATAAATTTCATCTCACAACTGATGTTTGCTCAGGACTGAGTGATCTAATTAGATGAAATGAGATATAATGCACTGCTCTCATTTCTGGTCAATATGTTCCCTTCTGTGGACTATAAACTTGTCCGGAACAAGTACTTTGTATCAGTTTCCATCATGTCCTTGTGAGTGAAATATGTGTAGGAATTATGTAAATGTTCATTAGATGAAGGCATGAATTTTTCTAAATTGTATGTCTCACTTTGCTTTTTGGGGGGTGGGGGGGATTACATTCAAAAGAAAATACCTAAAGTGCAATGTAGAGAGGTGTGTCATTCAGATCAGTGACTATTTTCTAGAAGTGTGTATATAAAATGTTTGCATGAATAATATCAGAATGAAAGCTAAATTGCAAAGTGGAAATTGTAAATTTGTGAGTGACAGTGAAAACTAACTTGTTATCTTGCATACAAAATGCATTTAACCAACTTGTCCTGAATCCTTTCTATGTAACAGTAAACTTTTTGGCTTCTTCCTACCTGCGTCAGTTATCAGTCTGGCTTGTGTATCTAGGTGCCCTTGGTTATGAGCTCTATAAACCATTTTCATTGGCATGTTTTCTTTCTCTCTCCCTTTCTTTCTTTCTTTCTTTCTTTCTTTCTTTCTTTCTTTCTTTCTTTCTTTCTTTCTTTCTTTCTTTCCTTCCTTCCTTCTTTCCTTCTTTCTTTCTTTCCTTCTTTCTCTCTTCCTTCCTTCCTTTCTATCTTTCTTTCTTTTTTCTTTCTTTTCACGTAGAATAGACCTTTACCCCTTTCTCTCTTGCCTACTCACTGTTGTATTTTATCAAGTAAACAAGAACCTCTTTAATGTTCAATTGACAGCATGTTTATATTCAATATTCCGTAGGTTCCCTGTAAACAAAGGACAGACCTAAACAACCCCGACTCTGTGCCTTATTCTCAGGCTGATGCAGACCCAACACAGGCAATTAGAGAAAGAGTACCTTCATGCTTCCATCTCCTTTACTTTACAAATCGATGGCAGAAATATTTACAGAAAATATAAGGGAGAAAAGATCCCATCTTGAAAACACACAGAAATTCATACAAGTTGTTTATGTAGTTTCTGTCAAATAATGATACTGCTTAGTTTTTAGATACCATGACCAACTCTTTTGGAGAAGGATGATGAGCTGTTCACTATGGTAGATGAGGACTTTATTGAGGTCTCAATAAAGAAGGTCTTAAAACATGCCAATCACACCAGCTTTTCAGGTGTACTTTATCTGATTCTTGCTATGTTTTATGTCCAATTGTATTTAATACTCTTGACAACATTGTAAAATATGTGTATAATAACTAATTATTGTTTTACAAAACACAGATGAAATGAAAGTAAATAATATTTTTTTCCAGATTTTTTTCCCAGATTTTCATTGCAACAAAATAGAGGAATAACTGTGCAAAATCAAGCATTATGACCTCAGGGTCACCATCAAAATTGGATTGCTAGAATGTCTAGTCAGTAATTACTGTTATTCCTAAACACACTGCCAGACTTTTTATTTCGATTCAAACATTTAATAGTTTTTTTATAAAGTAGGTGAATAAGTTATTGTAATATTCAATTTTATTTTTATTTTTACTTCCATCTTTAGGATCATATTCCCCTGATGGTACCATTCATATTTCCATCAACTGTTTTTTTTTCTTTTTTTTTTATTTTCTATATTCTTTGTTTACATTCCAAACGCTTCCCCATTTCACAGTTCCCCCCTCACCATATGTCCCATAAGTCCTCTTCCCTCCACCCATTCCCCAATCACCCGCCCCCCATTTCTTTGTTCTGGTACTCCCCTACAATACTGGATCAAGTCTTTTCAGGACCAAGGACCTCTCATTCCTTCTTCTTGGGAATCATATGATTTGCTAATTGTGTCTTGAATATTCAGAGCTTCTGGGCTAATTAATATCCAGTGATTACATTTAATGTATATTCTTTTGTTATTGGGTTACCTCACTTAGGATGATATTTTCCAGTTCCAACCATTTGCCTAAAAATTTCATGAATTCATTGTTTTTAATTGCTGAGTAGTATTCCATTGTATAAATATACCACATTTTCTGTATCCATTCCTCCATTGAGGGGCATCAGGGTTATTTCCAGCTTCTGGCTATTATAAATAAGGCTGCTATTAACATAGTGGAACATGTGTCTTTTTTGCATGCAGGGGAATCCTCTGGGTATATGCCCAGGAGTGATATGACAGGGTCTTCTGGAAGTGACATGCCCAATTTTCTGAGGAGCTGCCAGACTGATTTCCAGAGTGGTTGTACCATCTTGTAATCCCACCAACAGTGGAGGAGTGTTCCTCTTTCTCCACATCCTCACCAACACCTGCTGTCTCTTGAGATTTTAATCTTAGCCATCCTGGCTAGTATGAGGTAGGGTAGTTTTGATTTGCATTTCCCTGATGGCTAGTGATGTTGAACATCTCTTAAGGTGTTTCTCAGCCATCTGAATTTCCTCAGGGAAAAATTCTTTTTTAAACTTTCTACCCCATATTTAATAGGGTTATTTGATTCTCTGGGGTCTAACTTCTTGAGTTCTTTGTTTGGGTATTAGTCTTCTGTCAGATATGGGGTTGGTGAAGATCTTTTTCCAGTTAGTTGGTTGCTGTTTGGCCTTCTGATGGTTTCCTTTGCTTTACAAAACCTTTGTAATTTTATGAGCTGGTTATACAATAAACACAAGCAAATCAGTAGCCTTCCTATACTCAAAGGATAAGCAGGCTGAGAAAGAAGTTAGGGAGATAAAACCCTTTACAATAGCCACAAACAATATAAAGTATCTTGGCGTGACTCTAACCAAAGATGTGAAAGAAATGTATGACAGGAACTTCAAGTCTTTGTAAAAAAGAAATCAAAGAAGAGCTCAGAAGATGGAAAAATATTTCATGCTCTTGGATTGGCAGGATTAATATAGTAAAAATGGTCATCTTGCCAAAAGCAATCTACAGATTCAATACAATCCCCATCAAAATCTCAAATCAATTCTTCATGGATTTAGTAAGAGCAATTCTCAAATTCATCTGGAATATCAAAAAACCCAGGATAGCTAAAACTATTCTCAACAATAAAAGAACTTCTGGGGGAATCAATATCCCTGACCTCAAGCAGTACTACAGAGCAATTGTGTTAAAAACTGCATGGTATTGGTACAGTGACAGGCAAGTAGATCAATGGAATAGAATTGAAGACCCGGAAATGAACCCACAGAATTATGGTCACTTGATCTTTGATAAAGGAGCTACAACCATCCAGTGTAAAAAAAGATAGCCTCTTCATCAAATGGTGCTGGTTCAACTGGAGGTCAGCATGCAGAAGAATGCGAATTGATCCAGTCTTACCTCCTTGTACTAAGATCAATTCCTTCGACTGTTAATCAACTAATATTCTCACATCCCGATTTTGTATCTGAATGAGTCTCTCACTTTCCCCATGTAGATACTGCTCTATCATAAGGCATTCATGCTTTAGAAAAAAAAGTGAAGAAGAAATGAGCAAAGATCAAGCTCTGCATTCTCATTCCAAGGCAGTCTTCAGTCATGTGCATGCTCACTGTAGTACTGTCTACACACAGGCAAATAGCAAAACATAAGAAAGTTCCTTCCTAGACTGTAGTAACTCTAAGTTATGAACCCCCATCTCATCCTATAGTTTAGCTTTATTTTGTGAGAAAGGATCTCATTATAAGACCCTGTCTAGCCTTCAAATCACTTTGCAGAGCAAACCAGCTGAAAACTCACAGAGATCCACCTGTCTCTGCCTCCTAAATGCTGAATCTAAATGTGTGCAACACCATGCCCAGATGACATATGTGTCTTGTGATTTGTGGCTCAACTGATATGAAGTAATTCTCAAACAACGGAAAGTGTCAATTTTATAAATGTGAAAATAGACTGAACAGGAGATGGAGATCACTCCGTTCTGCACTTTCTATTTGGAAATGGATTTTTACTTGCTGCAACCAGTACTATTAAACTAAAATCGATTTGTATTTTATTCTAATGAGCTTCCCTTTAGAATAAATTGAGGGAATTATGGGAATGGCATATTCTGTTTTTTTTACATATGACTCGATGCATTTTCAACATCATTCATAGATGTTCCCTAATTCAACGAGGGGAAGTATTCTGGCCTTACATGAAAGTCACATCTGTAGCAAAAACTATTGTCATAAATTCTTCGGGTTTTTTTCTCCTCTAAAATGGCTGCATAAAGCTGTATGAGAGAATCCTGAAATGTGGGATCCTGTTCAGGTGTCCATTGTCCTTTCAGTCATATTAAAACTGAAACATAAGGACAGCTCAGACAGCTGTCTGCAGATTGGACGACCATAGAATACATGCAATGTGTAAGTGTATGTCTTCTTCAAATGTAATGTTCTGATATTTCACCGAGACATATTAATTACAACAGAATGATTCCGTGTACAGCAGTTGCAAGTTCACAATAGACTCCATCAGTTTAATTCAATTATGCCTTAATCAGACCAAAGGCTGTACAAAGGCATGGCAATATAAAAAGGTTAGAGGCTGAGTACAGAATTTACCAGGGTTTGGTTCAATTTAACACAATCTTTGTAGTGGAGGATAAAACAAGATGTTGCAAAAAACATGCTTCCAGACATGATACCTGACCGTACTAAAATATTGATAAGAATAGTGATTTAGTTGTTTGGAGATACTTTATCATTAATTAATCTCTCTAGTGTTCAGTTCAATTAAATAAAATGAAAATTATATTAAACACATTAGATGTACATATCCAATATGGATCGTATAACTAAATATTATATATAAAAATTATTTAGTCAGAAAATTAACTTGAAGAGTTGAAAAGTGATGGTTAATTTTGTTAATATTGTCACTGCCATATGTAAAATATGCAAGAAGAACTTCAAAAGACACAAACGTTTCCCCAACTCTACAGAGGACATGGACTTCAAAGGAAAACCAAGAGAGTCAATTAAACTTGACCCTTGTAGGCTCCTAGCGACTGAATCACCAACTAAAGAACATACAAGGGCTGGACCTAAGGCCCCTGCACATATGCAGCAGACACGCAGTTTGGTTTTCATGTGGGTCCCTAACAATTGGAATAAGGGCTTACCCTGAGTCTGCTGCCAGTCCCTCGATCCTGTCCCATTAACTGGGCAGTCTTGGCTGGCCTCAGTGGGAGAGCATGTTCCAAGTCCTACAGGGACTTGAGGTGTTGGTGGGAATCTTGGTAGCCTAGGGGGCCTCAGCCTTCTCAGAAATGAAAGGGAAGAAGAGATGGGGAGAGGTTCCATGTGAGTAGGGTACTGGGAGTAGAGGGGGCAACAATCACAATGTAAAATGAATAACATTAATGCCAAAAGATATAAACAAATACAGAAAAGGACACAGACCTTCATTACCTGATAGTAAGATTTAGATAGTATTACTTTCTAGAGATTTCCTCAGGGAAGGAAAGACTTATGCAGTTGCTCACATTTGATATTTAGGAACTTATTTCCAAATGTGGATTAAATAAATATACTGGATAAATGCAGAAATTTTCTCTCAATCCAAGTCCTTTGAGGCAATTATACTGATATCTATCCTACTACACAGTTAGTGTCTTAACAAGAATGGAAAATTGTACTTATAAGTTTAGTCCTATAGCTATATCCTTAAATTTAATACATTTTATGTTTAATGAAGGCTTTCTCAGTTATTCTCTTATGTTTTTATATTATGTGTACCTGTATATGTCCATGTGCATGTGCGTGTGCGTGTGCGTGTGCGTGTGCGTGTGCGTGTGCGTGTGCGTGTGCGTGTGTGTGTGTGTGTGTGTTTGAATGCACTGTGAGTATAAACCACAGATGTGTTGGGTACCCATGAGACTAAAAGAAGGCACCAGATCCTCTGGATATGTAGGTGGAGAGTGGTTCTAGGTCCTCTCCTCTGAATATGTACAGACCCTCTTAACTAGTCATCTCTCCATCCAGCCCCTCATTATTGTATTTGGAATGTCCTATGTACTATGGGTAATATATATGGCAGATGATGTCAAATGCATACATCTGGGCAAAGCTTAGGAACTCAATATGTTATAATGTAAGAGAAGGGAAAATGAACTCCTTTAGAACTGGTTGAGGCATCTATAAAACTGAAATAAACATAGGAAAATAATTACTTTGGATATACAAGCCTACAAATTAAACATATAATCGACTGTTTTTTGTTTTTGTTTTTGTTTTTTTACTTGATTTTAATGGCTTAACAGGAATTCACATGCCATATAAATGACTTCAATTGGTATTTTACTTAATTTTCTGTCTAAAGGTTCTGGGCCGTGGATGACTTTTAAAGGGAAAAATATAAGGGAAGAAATAGTAAGAACATTTTAGTATCTAAACCTGTTACTATATTACTTAGCCTCGTGTTGCAAAGGTGAAGCAAAGTTACATTTCCAAAATGCATCCAGGTTTACTTAAAACATAATTTAATCTCTATAATGAAAAGCAAAGTGAATAATATATAACTCACGCAAACAAGGTTGCAATCTCAAAGAACTGGAATTCTAAGGAGCAGTTTTCTTTTAAAAAAATATTTTCTATATTCTTTGTTTACATTCCAAAGGCTTTCCCCTTTCCCAGTTCCCCCCTCACCATGTGTCCCATAAGTCCTCCCCTGTGCATTGTCAATCTGAAATGTTAAATAGGTGAATAGAGGTTTGTTGCAAACATTATATAGATGCGTTAAGGAGAGAAAACCTTAACTCACTGTAATTTAACTTGACATTTTTAAAATTTAAGTTAGTGGTTTGTAAAAATTTTCACTTCAATAATTTTAATTTTAAGAAACATGATAAACCCCACAATATATTTTATATTTTCTTAATAAAGTTTCCTTTTAACAATGAGAACATTCAACTGCCCACCTCTGACACCAGTTAAACTTACAGATAATCTCTTCAACATCTTTTTGAAAGCCTTCATTCTTTGTTTTAATGGACTGCATTTTAAACCTTATTTTTCACTTGTCTCTTAATGTATTCAGCACTGATGGCTTAATTCCTTTCATAAAGTAACTGTTTTTTAATAAGAGCTGAGAATATCAGTGAATAAAGCATCCAAAATCACATCTATGTATTTCTTCCACTTTGGTGGCATCTTTACTGATTCTCTTGTCTTCTGTCCACTTTGCTCTTTATAAGGACTCTGAAAGCACCTCTGAAAAGAAACAACTTTGTGCATGTGAAAAGCTGTTGTCCTGCTTCTCTCTAATCTTATTTTCTTCCTGTTAGAACTCATCAGGTACTTTGATCGTAATTACTTTAACATAGTTTGCAACCTATCACTAAGCATCACTTCTTTCATAGAAGCCATGCTCTCTATCCTCCTTCTGTGCTCATTCATAATGAAACAATGATGCATTAAATGTAAATTTGACAGGCACAAAGTATGCATATGTAGAACGGACTTGTGCCATTCTGTGTAGAAAAAAGCATATCTGTATATTAGTAAAGATATATATGAAAGTATAGGGCTAAATTAATCTTACTATCAATTATTTGACTTACAGAGACTTAACTGTCTATGGTTCAGTTGGTTTAGACAACCCATATTACTGTGCTATATAGGCTTTGGTTTACCATTTTTCAATGTTGGTCATTGTATTTCTCCTGTAACTTTGACCTTGATTCAAGTGTATTGTATTATGGGTATTATGGTTTATAGCAATACTTATAATTGGTTTTGTCCCAACCAAATTTGTTTTTGTATCATCCAGAAATTTAATAGAGAGATTTTTTTTATCGCTATCTAATTGAAAAATAAATACAGTAAGTTAAAGATAAATAAAATTTTCTGTAGCAATCTAGCAAATGTGACAGTTGGCAAATTTCTCGCTTGAGAACGTTAAATCATGTGTTAATTTCATTGCTGATGTCATCCAATTTACATTCTACAGGTTTACAAACAAGTTGTGAATGCATTCATAATCCCTATCTGAAACTGAAATATATCAGAGTTGTAATGTGCTTGGTAATCTTCCCCATTCTAATTGTCTAGTTCCTTCCTCTGTGCCTGCAATTCACTTTTTGTGTAGCTATAATATCTTACTTCTTTGGAGTCTATTAGACTCATTACTTTTCACATCAGGTGAAACAATGATACTTAATAATTGCTATGTTGATGGCAAACAAGGCTATGCTGTTTAGATAAGGATTCTGACAAAAAAATGATACAAGTTTGCTGTCCCTGAATGACTTTTGGAAACAGCAAAGGTTTTAGCTAACAAGATCCTGTATTTTAATATCAGTGCATGGCTGTAAATTGTAACGATGACAGGGATAGCCTCTCACATTTGAAGCTGGAGAAAGGGGAATAACTAAAAATTATGACTGCTCCAGGGGCTATGACAAAGCGATTTAAAATAGGACTCACACATCCTACTTTATAGAAATGTTCCACTCAATTCAGGGACACATCTGTCAAATCATAGGCAATGCTTGGGGGTATATCATGTTTTGCCAGTGCTAATTAATCTAACAGTTTGGAATTACTGTTTTCTTTTTCATGTAGTTTCTTTGTTAATTTTTGCAATCATGCTTGCAACTATTTTTTATTGTTAACTATTAACCATGTATCCGATACATGCATGATATCATTGTATGGAGTCTGGGAAACATTAATTTTTCTATCTGTAATAAACAGGTGTATAGATTATTTATCCACACTTTAGGAAGCTTACTATCAACTTGGCAAGGGCATCTTCAGGGTGAAAGGAAATAATTAAATAGATAAAACAAAGATATGTAAGCAATTCTGTAATGTAACAGTAATATTTTGGTCTTCACCTAATGCTCTAGCATTATCAGTGCATTACTGCAGTAGACTAGTTTCAGAATTTTTCAGTTAGTAAGCAGTTATTCATTATTCTCTATTAAGCTGCAACTCAATAGCAGAAAAATTAAACATCTTTGGAGGTGAGAAAATTGGCTTCTATTTGCTGAATAAAAACCATGTATAATTGAACACCAAATTCTGCATCTTGAAATTAGTCCCAGGGTAAATAGAAACTAAATTCTAAGCTAATGACAAAAAGAAATACTAATTTGATTTTGGGGACACTTTTTTCTCTATGTTTGGTTTAATTCTACAGATATATCAAGAGAAGATAATTATTGTAATCTTCTATAAAAAATTACATTTTAATTAAAAGAGACCAAAATTTATGTCATGGAGCATGCAGACAAAATCGCTTCTTGATTAAATGACTTCTGGCATTCTTTGCAAACAGTAAAACATTTATTGCTATATTACAAAAAATTATTTTAAGTTCAAAACCTGAAGATCTCATTTTTTATCTTCTGAGTCTAAATGTCAGACCTGGTGTGAAGACTAAAATAAAACAAAATTCGAAGAAAGGAAAGGCACACACCACAAGCTTCCAAGTTACCTAGATAGGCCACTGTGGTCTATTTTAAATGCCATCTGTCATTGAATTTGCAAATTATAGGTCTTCCCCTAAACATTGATGATCCATCACTGCCATGACAACAAAAGCGATACCTTCGTGACACTGACAGAAAGTGAGAGGCTGACAAGTCGCTTATAAATACCAAGGTTGGGAATTTAGTGTAAATATCAGGCCATGCAATATGATGAATCATTTTGAAAAACACAATCAAATACCATAAAATTTCTTTATGTGAGAATAGCCCCCAAATAATAATTCCAATATTAATCTATTTAGTTCCTATGTATTTAGTCAGTGATAAACTATTGGATTTCTTATCAGACTTAAACAAAGTAATTCTAAAGTAGACAAACTTTAAGGTAAACAAAATTTGAATACAATTTTAATAAATATAAATTCCCTTTGTGCTTGTTTGCCTCACAGTATTGAAGGAAACACACTTTTACTGAGGACTGCACAGTTCTGTAAGACAAAAACCTTGGAGGAACAGAGCTGGGCCTGACTTGGAAGCTTTCTCACTAGGACTAGTCCTCACGCAATTAGAAGGTGTTATATAAACTTGAGAAACAGAAATGTAACCGCTAGTCCACCTCTGTACTGCTTAAGAACCAAATTAGTATCCAACTTACTAGATATACCCAAGAGTGAAATAGCAGTGCTTATATCCTGAGGATAACCAACAGCCATTTGATCAGAATTAATGCCATATCAATTGTAGGATATCCATACATAATATGTAAACTCAAGCAATTATGAAATTACCTAGAATTTGAGAGGCCATTAATACTAGAGAACCTAATAAATCTATTATCCCTTTCATAAATGAGCATAATTTTTAATTGTGTTCTAAATAAGTATATTTAATGAACAAGTACAGCTCTTAGCTTCTTTTTAAAGTAGGAAGAGACAGAAATACACAACTGATCAAAATGCAGAGAACAGCTGACTGTAGGATGCTCAGTACCAAAGGATGGAGCTACAAAACAACTGCATCTAAAGCTTGGAACATCAGGAAAGAGGCAGTATAAAGATTGGTCTTATGCAATGCTGTCTCAGAGTCAAAGACTACCTAACAAAAGCTCTACCAGAAATGACAAGTTCTCATTTAAATTGTTGGCTAGTACTGTCTAAGAGACTGCCCAAACATACAGCCTATTCCCATTGTTCTTGGTTACCTCACAAAGGTGGGATATAACCCTTTACTGCTGCAAACACCATACACTTAATATATAATACTCAGTGGCCCCTCAATGGGCACTGATCTGACTACCTACTCCATGAATACTAGCTTTCATGATGCCAGAAAACGTCATGCAAGATTACAAAAGGATTACATTCCTTCCCAGCTATCATGCCTATGAGATAAAATATGTATAATATATAGGTATATGTATAATATGAGATATGTATATGAGATACAAGTGTAGTAATGGTGGTAACCAACTGCTCTTTAATTTGACTTAAGACCCACTCAACAGGAAGGATATCATGACTAGTACTAAAAATCTAGATAACTAATCAGTGCTAATACAATCATAGTTATTGAAGAAGAATTAATACCCAAAAATGTTTTAAACAATTAAAATCAAAAAAAATGATCAATATATGTTTGTTCTTATATAAAACGTAAGGATAGATTTCATTCCTTATTAAGGCAAATTTATTTCCAACAGCAAGAGACTATTACTAAAAATGCACCCAATTAATAAGGATAGCTGTGGAGTCCAGTTGTACTGAACACATATACACAATACTCCAATACTTAAGGCTCCTGGAACATTGCAGAAAGGTGAAAACTTGAAAGAGCCACAGGCTTAGGGACTTTGCTATGTGATTGTTTCTCCAAGTAATATCAAAAGCTTTACCCTTAAAGTGTCTCCAAAGTTAGTGCCCAAATGTGATTAGACAAAGGACAGCAACAAAGATACTAAACTGCATGGTGAAAGGTCTGTGAGGCCTCAAACCTATAAAATAAAACGCAGAAAACTGAATAAAGCTGGGAACTGGAGAGATGACCCTCTCCTGGGAAGAGAAAACAAAGCGGTTGTCTTGAACTGCAAGGTCTGCCCTGAAAATAAGTATATGTTACATCATACAGCCTCTACAGTCTATGGACTGCATGAGATGGATATATAAATGCATATATACATGTACAAAAATTGATGGAACAAAGGAATTCAGGAAAGGATATGACAGAGAACAGGGAGGAGTGCATGTGAGAGTTTTGAGGAATTAATGGGAAAGGAGAAATATAATTAGAAAACAATCCAAAAAATAAAACTAAAGAAAAAAGTCTTTTGAATTTATATTTTATAATTTTGAGCATAATTAGAAAAGAATATTTATGTGAATCTCCAGAATTTCAGAGTTTGGAGATGTGAGGGGACTGATATCCTACATCTGAATATTCCTGTCCTAGAAGAAGGGGGTTTCTATAATTAAGGCAACTAATAAAATTTATGAAGCTTGAGGAGCTAATACAAAAGGACACATAAAGTCTTTGCACAGGGTTTGAACAGATATTTTTTAAAAAAATCGCTGTGAAGAAGAGATTATTCTACCCAGTGGAGCCGACTGTGCCCTTCTCAATATGGTCCAGGTATGCAGGTCTTCCATGTCATCCCCATCCTGTGGTGTGCTCTCTTGTGATTCAACTGCCATTGAACCATAATAATCCTGTGAATAGCTCCAGTAAATTGGTTCTTGCACAAAGCAGTGCTTATGTAGATTCATCTCTATGGTATGCTCTTGATCCTTACCTGAAGCAAATAGACATTTGTTTGGGTCTCTGCAGGAAAAGCCACAGCACAGGGATAACTTTTCCTTTCCTTTGAGCATTTATTCACAAGATGAATAATTGCAAATGGTTAGCCCCTTGTGGCTCAGTTGAAAACAACATTTAGTTTAAGGGTTTACCCTGATGGGTAGCTTTGTAACTTTATATTATTTCTTTGATCTACTATCATATAAGTTTATATTGTCATCTATTTAGGATGCCATTTTAAAATTTTTAAGGAATTTGAGAAAATGTCCTTTATCTTTGTTCAATGGCTTCTGTTGTGCTTGAAACACTGATGAACACACCATAGGTAATGTGTGAAAATCAGTTCAATTCTCATAAAGCAGATTTTAAAAACCTGTGAAAGCTCATCCCTTATGGATAGTATAGGTTTGAAGACAGAATCTGTTTTTTTCACGATAATCATTGAATTTAGTTCCCTGTGTCTTGGCTTTCATTCCATTTGTTTATCATGTAATACTCATGGAAACTTCAACACAATCAATAACTTTATACCTAAATCCATAACTTTATAAAATCTTTGAGGTTTTGCATTATACAATAAAAATTATTTTATTAGTGATTACTTATAGTTTATAAAAGTGTATAGCTACACAATTACCCAGATATAACCTATTTCTAAGGGACTGCTGATCTTGTCTGTGCTTCCAATTTATTAATAATCTTTTCTATAATAGAGATTACAATTTTGTTTATCTATGATCCCTTGCCAATTCATTAATGGGGATCTTAATCCCAAATAATTCTAAATTGTGCCTGCTCGAAAATATCTATACTTTTTAACTCTTAATAGAATTTCCATGCCCTTCAATCCTTCCCCAAATCTTCCACAAGACTCTCCAGTTTTTGGCTATGGGTCCCTGCATCTGTTTCAGTCAGCTGCTAGGTAGAGCCTCTCAGAGGACAGTTTTGTTAGGCTCCTTTCTGCAAGCATAACAGAGTATCATAAATGCTGTCAAATATTGGTTATTGCCCGTGAGTTGGGTCTCAAATTGGGCCAGTCATTGGTTAGCCTCAGTCTCAGTTTCTGCCCTTCTTGTTGTAGACAGGACAAATTTTGGGTCAAAAGTTTTGTGGGTGGCTTAAGTTTCCTTATTTCTCCTCTGAGAGATTTATCTCACTATAGGAGGCTGCCACTTCAGACTACTTATCCCCCTTCTTCTAGGAGAGTTTCAGCTAGAGTTATCCTCATAGACACCCTGGAATCTCCCCCATCTCAGGTCTCTGCCACATGCTAGAGATGATCTCATTCCCACAGCCCTTTGCCAATTTTCATTCATTTTCCTGGGCCTCTCTCCTGACTCTCCTCTTCCTTACCACCTCCAATTTCTTCCTTCTCCAACCCAGAACCCTCCATCCATCCACCTACAATCACTATTTCCCCTTTCAAACTTTCTCTCTTGGACCTTCCTTCTTGTTTAACTTCTTCGGGTCTATGGACTGCAGCATGGGTATCCTGTACTGTATAGCTAATATCCATTTTTAAGTATGGACCTATCAATGCATGACCTATGGGTCCCAGTTAACTCACTCAGGGTGCTATTTCCTACTTAAAATCATTTGCCTGCAAATTTAAATTAAAATCTCTGTTTTTAATAGCTGAGTCATTCCTCTGTGTAAATGAACCACATTTTCTTTAACCCTTCTTTGGTTAAGGGGCATCTGGGTTGTTTTCAGTTTCTGGCTATTACAAAGAAAGCTTCTATGAACATAGCTGAGTGGAACATTATGGTGCAACATCTTGTGGTATACCACCAAGGAGTTGTATAGCTGGGTCTTGAGGTAGAACTATTCTTAAATTTCTGAGAATCCACTAAATTGATACCTAGAGTCATTTTTCAAGTTTGCAATCAACTAACCTGGATACTTAGGGGTTCCCTGAGACTGAACGACCAACCAAAGAAGATACATGGGTTATTAGCAACCCCCCTAACACACACACACACACACACACACACACACACACACACATATGTCATGAGGATCCCCAAATAACTAGAGCATGACCTGTCTTTGGCACTGTTGTCTGCCTAGGGATACTGTTCTCCTAACTGAGTTGCCTTGTCAGGCGTCATTGGGAGAGGAAGGTCTAAGTATAGCAGTAATATGATGTGCCAGGGTGGGTTATACCCAGAAGGGCTTCCTTCCTTTTCAGAGGGAAAGGGAAGTGGTATTGTCAGAGAAGCTTTGTGAGAGGGGGACATGTAGAATGGAATGGCAGTAGGGAAGAAAAGTGAATAAACTAATTAATTAATGGAAAAATATGTTCTTTACAACGTCAACATTTTTGGAAGGTCACGAAAGGAGACAGCACGGAGTGAGTCTACTCTAGGTTGTTATCTTTTTCCCAGGACAAGGCCTTTGATACACAAATAAACTGCTCTATGTATTCATAGTTGACCTCACCTTACTGTGAGTCATACTTCATGATATGAATATAGCAGATCTGTACAAATCATTCACTTATCTAAGGACCTTATGGCTATTTTCATTTCAGAGGCATTAGAAATAAGTTCTATGGAAATTTGCACATAGATATGTATACTGAATAACAGTGAGTATTATTACTTGAGTGTCTGGTAAATGTAGGTTTAATAATATTTTTAGAAAAAGCTGTTACTATTTTGCAAGAATGTAAATAATTCTGTTCATCATTGGAATATGAAAACTCCAATCTCTGCTTCTTTAACTGTATATATTCTGGATTACTTTTATTTCTATAACACATGTATATGCCTGTGATAATAAAATAATTTAAAATGAGCACACAAAATTAATTGTACATAGATATCCATCCTTGTGCTAACATGTATGTTCAATTTTAACCTTTTTAGTTAATATTTTATTATCTTTCCTGATATTTACATATATCCTACTTTTTACAATCATATCTCTTGAAATGTCAGGATTCTAAATCCTTCTAAAATGTGTTATTATAAGAGATACTTCATACCCTTAATAGATTAAAGAAACATATATCTCAAGTCTTTCAATCCAGATGATAAATTATGTTTTGAACATCTCTCTGATTTCATATTGTTCCAGTCTAACTTAAAATATCACCCATGAGTGAACTTTTATCAACATGAAACTCTTTTATTCTCCACTGAAGATATATTGCTTAAATATTATTTAGACTATGAACCAGAATTTAAACACAATTATCTGATCTCAGCTAATTTACTATCTAACACTGGACATGACCAGAAGGAATTATATAAAATGAATAATTTTTAATCACCAAACCTGATGATCACTGAAGCAAAGAGATCTGAAAGCATCCACAGGCAAGAGATAACAATGAAGGCAGGAGATCTACATGTATTTTCATGCCCTAGGCAATGTCCTATGATAAAAGTGAAAGTGAAGACTTTTGAGAAACTGTGGGTCCTTAGTTGTGGCAATGTCACATGGTATAGTGAGATATCCCTAGCAGAGCATGAACTATTAAGAAACACTCTGAAGTACACTCTTGATATATCTTCTGTTCACTTAAAACTCTTCTAAATCAAGTAGTTAAAATGCAAGTTACATCATAATATTTATAGTATCAGTTTGCTTGGTTGAATCATAGCTTTGCCATTTTATAATTATTACATTGTACATTATACTTCTAACACTTGTATGCAACGTACACTTTGGAAAGTTGGCCAGAAAGATAAAGGCTTGGGCATTAAGGCTGAGAACTCATTGTCTGACTTTGTGTGTGAAATAGGCATATGCTAGAAAGAAAATGTTCTCCTCTGTTCCTTTGGGCTTGAGTGAGCTCTCTGGATATTGTTGCTCACTGACTCAGATCTTTCCATGGTTCTGAACAAGACCAGATAGAGCAATGTACCTGGTTCTTATTACACTTCAAATATTGTTATGTACTAAGGTGTTCATCTAGAGTGTCTTCAGTGAGTCAGTTTTATTCTTTCAGGCTGCAACGAACTTCCAGCTGGGCTACTAGATTTTATTTCATAGGGGAGAGAGAGAGAGATAAAGAGAGTGCTATTCAGAGAGCACTCCATTCGTCTATCAACTTCTGTTGTTTTTTTTTGTTTGTCTGTTTTATTTATTTCTTTTAACCTTTCTTGTATAATGATCTTTGGAAGGTCTAGGCATAGTTACTTACTTTTAGATTTATTTAAGATTAAAGTCCTGTAATTTTTTCATTATCTTTTCTCCAAGAGATTTAGTAGATAATTTTTTTCTTAGTTTTGCCAATACTTAGAATTCCTTCTTCATAAACTAGTCAAGGCCTTAGACATTTACCATCCTATAAAATATCAAAATGTATTAGTCACACATAAGGCTTAGAAGCATTATTATATTGTGAGACGTCAGGACTTTTATTCCCTAATTTAGAGTTTCTAAAACTATAAATGACAGCATAGTATCAGGCTCCTTACTTCATGTTATGGTTTATGATTTATAGGTGTAAGTTTAGAAAATTTTATGAATGGGAAATGGAGCTTTTATGGAACTGTGCATTGTTACCTAGTAATAACTAAAAGAGATGCTTCAAGGTATTATTATCAGTTTGTTAAAGACATCAAAGTCATAGGC